>JAODPA010080133.1:0-10928 GCA_025585075.1 Nepenthes mirabilis | reverse complement strand
TATATATTGGTTTTACTGAATCTCTGATTATTACTTTGTGGAATATGGTATCAATCAAACAATCTACCTCCTAGGTCATGTCAAAAATAGGTGTTAAATTTGGAATCCAAATATTTATTGTCCTGTGTACTATTGTAGATTCTTGCTGTTATTATTCTATATTGGAAGTAGTTCCTGTTATGCTGATCTCGGTGGTGATGCCAATGCAGGCTTCTGACAAACAATTACCTTCGAGAAGAGGCTCCAAACAGCCATGTGGTTGAACAACGGGTTGAATGGCAAGTTTTTCAGTTTTACTTCTCCCTTTTGAGTGGATGTGCTCAGTATTAATCACAATGCTAATATGAAATAAGGCAGGAGTAATGGTCATGCATGTTTTTCTATTTGCTCTACAGTTTTATTTATAACCTTCATTTTCATGCCATATATGATTAACATTCATTTTCACACTTTTATGCTTAGAGATTATCTGCCGTTTCTCCTGATGACCGTTTTCTATTGCGAAGGTTGTATGCATTTGATGTGCACTGCAACTCTTTCTTCCCTATGTTTGTTCTACTTTATGGTATGCTCTTTGCCCTTTCCTTCACAACTCTTACTGTCTTCTTAAGTTTTTGTTTAGGGAACATCTGAGTCTTGAATTCTATTGATATTACTTCTTCTGGTGGCAGTTATACACTATTTTTTATCACCTCTCCTCGTGGCGCATGGCTTCATACCTGTTTTGTTATCAAATTTACTTTTCATGGTGGCTGTCTCCTACTATCATTATCTCAACTATTTAGGTTACGACGGTAAGCCTATTGTGATTTTGGGTATTTCAATTGTTTCTCTTTGATGGGGCATGTAGAGTTGTTGGATCTTGATGGGTGGACAAAGCATGTTTTGTACTTCTGATGCAAAAGATATCCTCTTGAAGTGGATGTTTGGACATTAGGGATATGTCCGTGGAAGTTGTTTCTACCAGACGTCATTCAAATGGTAACTGCCCAACTGCAGTTGCTATCAAAATCGTCAGCTGGTGTGCTGGTATTATGTGTGTGTGTTTTTTTTTACCCAAACTGGCTTGACCGGTTCAGTAATAATTTGAACCGTAACCGAACCAGCTTGAACAGTTATCCAGTTTGATTATATTGGTTAATCAGTTTTTTATCATCATGATATCTCCACCCGAATTATAAAAGGTACAGCAATATAAAATCTATAGATGTTAAATATACCAACATGAATGATATATATATAATGGTTGTTTTGGTTAACTGGTAACCTGAAATCGAGCCAAAACCCGGAAGAATATACCAATCCAACCCAAATGAGGTGGGTTTGGTTCAGTAACCCTATTCTTTGGTTCGGTTTTAACATTGTCGGTTCAGGTGTCAGGTTCAATGGTTTTTTTGGGTAGGCATGGCTGCCATTTTGCACTAAACTAGACGGGCATTGTGTTCTAACGGTAAGCAGGTTCAGGATTAGTTAGGAAACAGTGACACATTTGGCCCATTTTGTCAAACATTCATTCAGCACAATGATTCGAATTAAAAAAAAAAAAAGGATTCCACAACTCCATTCAGATCTTTCCCTCCCTATAAATTCGTGATAGTTGCTTTTATTGTATTGATTTTTCTGGGACATTTTCATAAAATGCAGTGCTGCCATTTTTGGAGAAGACGACTTTCTTCCTCTATCCCATCGGCTTTGTCATCATCCTTGCCCCAATCTGTAAGTTTCTTAAAATTCCGCTGCTGCAGATTGCGGATATTTGTTGCAGAAACCAGCTATCTTGAATCTTGATTGAATTTGTGTGTGGCTCCACAGTGATCCTGAGTGGCTTTAATCCTTCAAGATACGTGATGAATATGTACTTCAGCCGATGGTGGTAGTTCTTAGGCTAACTCTTGCAGGTAGCATGGCACCATACATTGAGCTGTGACGCACGATTAGGCTTTCCTTTGATGCATTCCCACCTGTGAAAGCAACCTTGTTCTTTTTTGTTCAATTGCCTCCTGATATATCCTGCAATTAGCAGAACATAAGAGGAGAAGAAAATTTGTTTTGTGGCATGGGGGTTATATCAAATGAAAGATTGAATGCAAATGATCTTGCTTTTTGTCAGTCTCTCTCTCTCTGTCTCTCAGTTAAACAAGGTATGAATAAGATATAATTGTTGAGTGATACACCCAATTCCACCTTTGTGAAACCGAGAAAAACTCTAGTCACTATCAAATTTATCACCCCTTTGAATTAATGAAGGAACAACAATGATATAAACCATATATGCAAGTATGATAAGCTATTTACATGTTAAAAACTATTTAACTTAAGAAAAAAATTATGAATTTTATATTTAAAAATATTTTCACTATTTATGAAATCCACTACAAAAAAACTTTCCAAGCAATTTTACATAAAGCATTGCGAGTGTGAAATGTGGCTGCCAATAATCTCTTCGAAGCCAACTTTTCGATTGCCAATAACCACAATTATGTCAATTATGTAACGCTTCCAGGTGAAAGATCCGGTTGCCAATGACCCCAATATTTTGATTGTATTACACCTTCTTATGAATGACCCAATAGATGAATGTATATGAGTGAGAGGAATACAAATAATTAATAATATATTCTGCAATAAAAATTAAAATATTATATATAAGATCTATAAAAAGTGAACCATAATTGTCAACTTGTGGCTAATCTGAAATTTGGTTGGCAAATCTTTCTTCTTCTTCTCTATCTCGTCACTCTCCGTCGTCGGCACTCATGAAATTTGAAATGATCTTCTCCAATTGGCCATTACGCTGCTCACTTGCATATGTCTATTAGAATCCTTCATGATCTCCCCGCTCGAGCCTTTATTCTATGGCTATATCGCAGAACTAACCTAAAAGGGTTTTGCTCGAGCAAAACCCAAACAGAAGAGCCTTGTCAGCATCATAGCTAAAAAACAATTGTCATCGTCATAATTGAAAAATATATACAGAAGATACGAAAATTACAAATATGTGATTCAAAATTCAATAACGGCAAATAATTCCAGTGGTCAATTTCTGAAAACATAATAGTCTCCCGGTCCTTTTTTTTTTTTGTTTTTTTTTTCTTTTTCAAGTTTTGTGCGTGTATTTGTGTGTTGTGACAACGACGATACGAGCGAGTTGCTTTCGTTCACCTAAACAACACATAAAAAATATTGGTATAGCAGTGCTTCTTGACACTGGTTGGGCTGCTGCATTCTGGATAATTAGCTGAAGCATTCTAATAATATTCAAATCAATTTTCCATTAATTATTGATTATTGATTATTAATTGTCAATTACTAGCTAGTCTGGGATCATTATTAATTACAATGACTTATATTGAATATCGGATGTACGCCTGGACCAAGTCAAGCTATGTATATTCCTTAAAAAAACAAAATTAAGCTAATGGGCTTTTTTTTATAAAGCTTTGGTAATAACCATGATAAAAGTTAAAAAATAAAAAATTAAAAGTCGTTAGATTTATATTTAATGATTATAAAATTGATGTGTTTCAAGTTATTCTAATCAATTAATCTCAATTTTCTTTGGGCTATTTCATCGGGCATAAAAAAATTATTTAATTGTTATTTAAAATACTTTCTAATTATCAAAGTACAATAATTTTTATCCGGGCTTCATTATTAGTTTCATATAGCCAGATTGGGGATACCTTGATGCCCAGTTGGGGATACTTGCTTTTCTATATCACTATATTGACAATTGAATTAGAATCTAATGACCACTATTTAGTGGTGGGTACTGAAACTTTGGGCCCATAGACAAGACCCATTTACCCATAGTTAGGCCCCAGTGTCACAACGACCTAGTAGGCCTAGGAGACTGAAGAAGTCCAGGCACTGGAACTAACCCACGTGGGATGGATGACCGAAAGCCTAAAAGAGTTTGTGGATTTAAGATAGCTCTTGAACGTCAACCGCCTCTGCAAGAGCGGCATGTTAGAGGTTTGGTGACTAACCCTGTCAAACTACACGAAGAATGATGGCTAGAGGAATGCACCCAATCGTTGCAGTTGTGACAGGACAAAGTATCACATGAAGTGTACGCAACTTCCTTGATATGGTGAATGGAGTTGGTGGAGTTTGTAGCAGACTTCTCTGCACATGTCAAGGCTATGTGGACCTCTCACGAAGAACGGCCCAACACTATAAATACATTTATTGAGCACCTAACAAGGGATCGAACATTTACTCCTACTCAGTAGCTATAGAGAGAAAAAGAAAGAGAGGGAAAGGCTAAAACACGCTTTGTAATCCCTTTCTAATTTCCAACGGCATAGTGAAACCAGCTCTCAGACTAAAAGTCCCATGGTTTTTCCTTTCGATTTGTAAAGAGGGTTTCCACGTAAAACTCCTACGTGCCTTGATCCTCGTATTTTCTAACTCTCCACATATAGATATCGTCCTCATCCTCAAACGTATATTTCATTTTCTGTGTTGCACGGATTTTACCCGAAAACGGACGCAGACTCAACTAAGTTCTTGTCTATACAGACACGTGAGATCCGATGACGTGACATTGGCACCGTCTGTGGGAAGCGACTAAAAGTCATTTTTCCACGTCTTCTACAAAACATCCCGAAACTTTGCGGTACCTTTTCAGAAATCTAGTATGATGAATACCAGGATACAAACAAGTGCACCTGCCAGGGAAGCGGCCTCGTTCGGTAATGACCCCGCTCCCTGCGTCAGGATAGAAGATCACCCCGATCCAGTCGTATGGGTGTTGGCTACTAGGGTGGATGACATGTCCAAAGCCTTTCTGCCTTTTTGCTTTAAAGTGGATGAACGAATGAAAGGAGCGCCTTCCAAGGCCTCCGAGACAGCGACATCTCAGAACAGAGGCAAGGGAAAGAAACATCCAAGCAAACAAACCAGCCGAAGCGAAGTCCTGCGGACTCAAATTGCCTCAAGCAGTAGAGCCCCTCAGAGACTTGAGGGCTGCTTAGGTTCTCGGGCTCAGGAAGAGAGCCCTAAGAGGAGCAACCTATGTTCCGTTCGTAGTAATCAGGAGCGTGTGGGTCAAGAGGCAGCTTTGCAAAGCAACTCACCTCCCAGGGTTAGGGAGGGCCTTGGGCAGTAGGCTGTCTAAGAACCGTATGAGTTGAGAAACTATCTCAACAAGAAGAAGGTGGCGGCTCCACCTCATGTGGAGGAAAGATTGGAGAAAGTCTAGAACCGTGTTTTTTGCAAAAGCAACTGAGGAGGAGCTGATATGCTCCAATCTCCATTCGTAACGGAGATCAGGATGAAGGCACTCCCCCCAAAGTTCAAAATGCCAAATTTTGACATCTATGATGGAAGTGCTGACCTAATGGATCATTTAAACCACTTCCGTGAGCATTTAAGCATCCAGGGGTTAGATGAGATGACCATGTGTCAGTGCTTCCCACTAACACTTAAGGGGGACGCGAGGGTATGGTTCTACAGGCTGCTCGAGGATTCCATTCGCTCCTTTAGCGAGTTGGCAACAATTTTCCTTTCATGGTTCGCCTTCAGCAGGAGGATAGAGAAGCAACTTTAGCACCTCACCCGAGTAAAGTAGGGAACCAGAGAGAGTTTGAGAAAATTCCTGACCCGATTCATAGTAGATGCCAGGCAAATCACAAAATTAACTGATGGGGTAAAGCTAAATGCGTTCCTATTTTCCTTAGAGGGTGGCGTTTTTTTTAAGCACCTCATCCACAGAGGTCCCTAGACATTTGTAGAGGTTGAATCCATGACAAAAGTGTACATTACGGTCAAAGAAGCCAATGATGCAAAGCGACCAGAGAAAGATGAAAGCTTCCACTCGAGGGTGGTCGAAGAAAAGAGGAAAGGTGGGGACATTCTGGGTCCTCGGATAATAAAGAAACAGTATAAGCCCGAGCAGGTTGTTTAGAGGGAGTCGAGACCCATGAGTCTTACCCCTCTAAACGACTCCTATACAAATGTCCTAATGCAGATCTAGGATGAGAAGTTTTTGAAGTGGCCCAAGCCATTGAAGAACCCCGGAGATGGCGATCAGACTAAGTACTGTCACTATCACCGCAGTGGAAGCCACAGTACCGAGGATTGTCAGACGCTGCAGAAAGAAATCGAGGAGCTAATAAGAAGGGGTCGCCTCAACCACTTCATACAAAGACTTGGACAAGCTTCCGGAACAGGAGGTGATGTTGAGGCTGACTAACCTTGGAATCGAGTGGCTGCAGGGATTGTAAACATGGTATCATCCCACTCGGCCAAAGAAGATGCTCGGGTGTTCACTGCGGTAAAAAGGCCGAGGACAGGAGCTAGAGATGAAGTAATTAGTTTTAGTAATAAAGACATGGCTCATGTAACATCCCCCCATTCCGATCCCCTGGTTGTAACTGCCCTCATTTCAAATGGAGCAAATGACTACCATATGAAACGGATTTTTATTGATAAGAAAGTTTGAGAAATTTACTTTACCTGGATACCTATTTTAAATTAGGCCTTAAGAGAGGCCAGATGAGAGTGCCAGAGGAACCATTCTATGGGTTGAACAATGAGCCAATGTCTATCCAAGGTGTCATCCAATTAGAAATTACACTAAGGACATATCCGAGGACTGCCTCCAAGGTCCTCACCTTTTTGGTTGTAGACCATTCGTCAATCTATAATGTAATCCTCGATCATCCCTACTTAGCAACCTTCGACGCTGTCACTTCCATCCCACATCCAAAGATGAAGTTCTCGGCTCCATTTGGGATTAGAGAGGTCCTTGGAGATTAGATTGCTAGGTGGACATGCTATCTGTCCCAGGTCATGCAAACTCCCCTTTCGTGGCCAATCGAAGACATTGACCTATGAGACGAAACAATGCTGCAACAGGCGTAGTCCGGGGAGGCAACTATCCAAATCCAACTAGATCCCAAAAATTCGGAGAAGTGTCCAAATAGGAAGCTCACTGCTAGAAACCATCCACAACTGACTTGTCAGCTTTCTAAGAGAGAACTCGGTGTTTTTGCTAGGGTGCCAAGCAACATGTTAGGGATCTCCACCGAGATGGTGGTCCACAAATTGGGCAAAGATCCTCATCACAAACCCGTCAGGTAAAAACGCATGAACTATTTAACAGAAAAATTTGTGGCTATACGTGAGGAAGTAAAGAAGCTCCTAAACGCCGGATTCATCTAAGAAGTACAGTATCCAAACTGGCTGACAAATGTGGTCATCGTAAAGAAGAATAATGGAAAGTGGAGGACGTGTGTAGACTTCACAGACCTCAACAAAACATGCCCTAAGGACAACTTTCCTTTCTCTAGAATTGATCAACTTGTAGACTCGATGTCCAATCTTGAACTTTTAAGCTTCATAGACGCATACTCGGGCCACAACCAAATAAAGATGAGCCCCAAAGACGAGAAACACACGCCATTCATGATGGACCAAGAGACGTATTGTCATAAAGTGATACCCTTTGGCCTCAAGAATGCGGGTGCAACTTATCAGTGGCTCATAAATAAAATATTTGAGGGTCAGATAGGCTGAAACGTGAAGGTCTATGTAGATGACATGCTTGTTAAAAGCAAAATAAGAGGCCACTATATCTAGGACCTAGCTGAGACATTCAACATGCTCAGGACTCACTAGATGAAACTCAACCTGAGCAAGTGTACCTTTGGAGTGGCGTACGAAAGGTTCCTAGGCTATATTGTTTCAAATCGAGGGATTGAGGGCAATCCGAAAAAGATCAAAGCCATCATTTACATGAAATCTCCTCAGACAATAAAGGAAGTGCAGAAATTCACTAGGCGGGTAACAGCACTTTCTTGTTTCTTGGTTAAATCGGCCGAGAAGTATCTGCCGTTCTTCAAGGCCCTAAGAGGGATGAAGACCAACGGCTTTCAGTGGGACAGCGACTATGAAGAGGCGTTCTAAGGACTCAAAGAGTATCTGTTAAACCCTCCTCTCTTAACCTCTCCCTAGCCAGGCGAGGAGCTGTATTTGTACATTGCGGTATTTGACAGAGTCTTGAGCTCAATTTGGTACGACAGCAGCATGATGAACAGTAGCCTGTCTATTATGTAAGCAAGACCCTGATTGACACGGATATCAGGTACCCATACACGGAGAAGATAGCTTTCGCATTGGTATACTCTGCAAGGAAGCTTAGACTATACTTGTAGGCACATAAAATCGTAGTCTTTACCGACCAGCTGTTAAGGGCCATCTTACAGAAGCCTGAGGTATCAGGACGATTAGTCAAGTGGGCCATTGAGCTAGGTGAGTTCGACATCAAATTTCATCCGAGGCTAGCCTTAAAAGGTCAGGACCTTGCGAACTTCATTGTTGAGATAACACCCCAGCCCTTGGTGATCCACACCACCACGGAGTAGACAAGCCGTGTGAAGTAACAATATGGACGTTGCATGTGGACAGCTCCTCAATGAGGGATGGCTGTGGGGCTGGCGTGGTGCTACGAACACCCGAGAGATCATAGATAAAGTATTCGATGAACCTGGGCTTCTCGACCACAAATAACGTCATGGGGTATGAAGCGTTACTAGCAGGACTCCGACTAGTCAGGGAATGCTCAGCCTATAACTTATTTGTCAACAATGACTCTGAATTAGTTGTCAACTAGGTCTGCAGACATTTCAAAATTAATAACTCACAGCTTTTCAAATATCTCTTGAAAGTCAAGGGTATAATCACGGACTTTGAGAAGGTTAAATTCATCCACATCCTGAGGAAAGAAAATGGAAAGGCCGACATGTTGGCAAGAGTAGCAGCTTTCGGGGACCCAAAGCAATATGCTCGAGGAATGCAAAAGGTTCTAAGCATGCCAAGCATCGAGGACTCCGAACCAGAAGTGATGCAAGTTTCATGCAGCAGCATGTGGATAACTCCCTACTTAATGTATCTATCTGAGGGGACGTGTCACAACTCAAGAACACAATATTCGCAGATCGAAATAAAATCAATAATATATATTATATTAACCATAATAACCAAACCCATACGTGACAATTCGAACACATACAGGACCCAACATGATAAACCCTGCACAAGACCTCATCGGACATAAATCCGAAAAAACACAATATACGACCTACTATCCAAATATCGCAAGGGTGGTATTCAACATTACAACAACTCATTAACATAACACAGTAACTCCAAACATATTCTATACATAGATCAAGGCCCCCTCATCCGGCTATAGACAAAACCATAATATATTCTCGAGATTAGAAATATAACTAATATGAATATCTCCACTCACCGATAGAGATCTGTCGCATTAGACAACGTCCAAGTTCTACAAGCATATCCAAGCCACTAGTCTGAAGGGATAAAATATGAAAATATGAGCCTAAAGCTCAACAAATATCAACAATCGTACAAAACAGTGCACATAAATCAGAAGTAGGGATATCGCATAGCAATCACGTAAAATAAAACATAATGTCAGTGAAACCTCTAAAAATTGAGGAGATATCTCGTACTAGATCGTCGTCCGCATTAACTCGACCATCCAGGACAAAATCATATAAATCACGATCCGGTAAAATCTCGTAGACGATATCATTTTATATGATTCGATATCACATTACATAATCGCGACTGTCACTACATCCGTGTGGAACACATACCATCGTCCGGATCTAAAACTCATAATGCAGAAATCAAGAGAAGACCACTGAAACTAAAGCATAAATCAAAACACGTTTCGGGTTTATCACATTAGTACGTACGAGACATTCCTATCACTCATCTGTGGGTCAAACCACGTATCTCAAATCGTTGTCCACGCAACATATGCAGAAATATAAAGCATGCACGAAATCGAAGAACCAAAGATCAATGATACCAACTTGAGGAAGGGTTACCCTCATACGGTAACAACGGCTATATCGGCTGCGATTTAAACCAGCAACTCAAGGCTCGGCTACGGTTTCGGCCAGTAGTTCAAGGCCATTCATGTACTCTATCTCCCATAGATCAGGAATTCGCTCACTATGTTTTACCACCCGTAACTTTGGGTGCAATCTCAAATTTTAGTTATATATTAGGACGTCCGAATATATTAATTTTTCGTCAATTTCTTACGATGGTTCTTAATTAAATACACAGTGGGGTAGGTTAGCCTTCCGGCGGAAGGCTATCATATATGTCCCCGTCGAGACTAAGTCTCTCCGTCGGAAGCGGCGCCACAAATAGCCAACGCCTTGGATCACAAATCGACCCCTAGGGTCTTAGACCGCCATGGTCCCGTAGTGATCCTGCCCTCGGTAGCGTGCATGATTAGTGCAAGGCCTGGTTCATGGTTTCACAATATACGGATACACAAATATACATATATATCGTTCGAATGTCCAAAATCCCTCCAAATCATAAATACCAGTACAAAACTATTGCACAATCGATAAAATATACATGCATGTACACAATTGATAAATTTGGGGTATATAAAAATACATGCATGTTAGTAAAATCTCTCACAGTAGTCAAAATACATCAGAAATTAAATCAGGCAAAGAATAGGGTTAGAGAATACTTGTCTTAACATTATACTCCGCAGATCTGAAGAAAGGATGTCTCAAAGCACTCCAATTGAGCCTTTCTCTCTCCTGCCCCACGCACCCCGCGCGCACAGCCCCCCTCTCTCCTCTACTCATGGCCACCGTGTCGTTGCCGCTACTGCTGCCGGTCTTCTGCCGCCGCTCCACCACCGCGCCGCCTCATATGGCCGTCGCCGACCTCCTCCGCCTCACCTAGCTGCGTTGACGCCGAAGCCATTATGCTGTCGCCTCCTCTCTCTCATCGAACGAATTCTCTCCTTCGCACCACGCCACCGCCGCCTCAGCCTACGTCGCGCCACAACTCACCACTACGACCACCGATGTTGCCTCTACCACCCCAAACGGCCGCCGTCGACTCTTCCGACA
>JAODPA010080122.1:4322-26824 GCA_025585075.1 Nepenthes mirabilis | reverse complement strand
AAAAAGAAATAAATAAATAAAAAGGGAGTAGGGAATCCCTGCCCGTTGGATTTAATCAACGGACTAGTACATCTTTGGCCGTGAAATACTTGCAGATGAAAAAAGAACTGAGAGGGCCTTTGAGTTGGGAGATCCCTATCTGAAAAGTTGTTGGAAAAGGTGGAAACAGTAACTTATATGCTTGATCTGCATTCTACTGCCAGAGTCCACTCAATCTTCCATGTCTCCTTGCCTGGAAAGCATGTCTGGTCTTTGGTTTCGCCCGGCACTTAATGATCAAACTTGGGAGCAGATGGCCAAATGGCGGTGAAGCTAGAGACGGGCTTGGCCACAACTATTTTAAGGCATAGTAAGAATTTGTTTCAAGTACTTATTCAATGGTTCAATTTTTCGTATCAGAAGCAACATGGGAGGGCTTACCATTCCTCATAACACACTTTCTCAATTCACTCCCAGATGATACGGTCTGGAAAACGTCAGCTTAGTTCGGTTGCTTTCACGGTACTGCGATCATGAGGTCAATTATGAATTGGATAAAAACCATCATTCTCCCATTCATTGAAAGGTAGAAATTTAGGCTCCAAAGAGGATATCTCGCCTACGACTCAAAGATCTAGGGTAGTTCTACAGCAAACTTAGTTGCCATGATCTCCTAAATAATGGTGAATATTATGGATGTGTAATTGGAAATATGATGAATCTACGTTACCAACCAGAGTTCATCAGGAACTACCCATTTGCCTAAAAATCTCTAATTGCCAGTTCCCTCCTTCCAGCATTAGGTTATCCATAATAATTTATGGACTTTTAAGCAGATAAATAATCTAATAGTCGAAAAAACAGTCTAAAGCTTTTCTTATCAAGCAAATTTAGAAAAAGGAAAGGTCTGAAGGACGGAGGCAGACATCATGGCTTTGTTAATTGGAACGCTTTACAAACAGTCTTCTAAAAACTGTAAGGTTTGTGAAGTCTCGCAGACATCATGTCTTCTAAAAACTGCAAGCTTTAGAAAAACAGTCTAAAGCCTTGCAGAAATCATGGCTGACCTGTAAGGTATGTGAAGTGGTACAAATAATTCTAAAAAATAAATTGTGGATGGACGAATCAGAAAGTATGATATCCTGGATTGTCCAGCAAAATTTGTCGATAATCATGCCATCATCAGGTTATCAGATGATTAATAGATAATCTTTGACAAAACAGTGATTGTATGTCTGTTATCCATGTTTTCAACTTCTGTTTCCCCTTGTTTCTCGACCTCAACTTCATATTTTTCTGGAAAACTTTTTCTTCTAGTCATTCTCACATGCTTTTTGAATTCGTCAAGTTAATGATGTGCTGTTTTTATCATCATCCCTGTACAAAGGGAATGAGAATAGAGAATTCTTAGTGTGTGAGATGTTAGAGAACTAGTACCAGTTGTGAACATCTTTACGAAATAAGCAATGTAAAACCACGAGAGCAGAATTTACAGCAAATCTACTATGTGAAATAAGTTACAAACCTCCAAGATGAAGTATTCGTTACACACCCGAGAATGACTCTCTTTTTTCTTTCACCCTTAGATTTTACCTCCTTACACTCTACCGTGCTCAGCTGCTCTCCCACTCTCACACTTTATAAGTGTTGGTGAAATAGTAGCCCACCGTTTTACCCCCTCACACAGCGGCTGGCGCACAGTGCCCTTGGTGTTATTTCCTACACCAGCCCGGTCACCACTCTGGGCCACTCACTTGGCCTTGTCCTCTGAAAGCTCCTGGTGCTTATATATTGACGTCCTGGTTCCACCTAATCCCATCTGCTCAGCTAGTTATCTTGCAAATAATGGGTGCCACGTCTTCACCAGTTCTCGAGCTTCCTGCAGGCCCATGTCCTGCAGACGGCTCATGCTCTGCACTGTGCAGATGCGTACTTTGTAGCCCAACTGCCAGCCTATCGACCAATCCTGAAAAGATATCTGTCCACTGCCAACTGCCACTTTCCATAGCCTTCAAGGCCCAGTACTCAACCGGTAACTTCTAGTTGACCGTCTTCAGTGCCATCCGGTCAACCTCCCTATTGACCATCTTCAGCTGCCCGTCCGCCATCCAGCAATGTTCTTGCAACCCTCAGACGGTCAACCTCCTATTGAACAGATTTAGCTGGCCGACCGCCAGTCAATCTCCATTGACGGTCCACTGTTCTCCCGGTCAACGTTCCGTTAATCGGAAGCAGTTCTCCGGATTTATTCTCCATAATTCCTCCGATGATAAACCAATTTATAAGGTTATCCACAAGGAAGTGACCAGACCGAACAATCATCCCTGTACAAAGGGAATGAGAATAGAGAATTCCTAGTGTGTGAGATGTTAGAGAACCAGTTCCAGTTGTGAACATCTTTATGAAATAAGCAATGTGAAATGCAGCTGACTCTAGTTCACTTCACACAAGAGAGAATTAATTATCTGTCAAATCGATTAGATTTAGCAAATATAGGAATGCGGTGGAGACTGTTTAGCATAGAAATAAGTTGTCTTTCAGGATAATTAAGGACGTTGATTTGAGCATAAACTGACATAAACTGGAGGCATGAAATTTCATGGTATCAATAGATGCTGAGTAAGTTTTCTTATATTTGGATCGTGGCCATTTGCAGTTATTTTTATGTAATATTATTGTTTTAACAAAAAGCCCTAATATTAAAGTAAAGAGCCTACATATTTTGCTTCTGCAGCCTTCTACTTCCATATTTGATGAGATGGGCATAGTTGGCTTGTTATCTATCAGAAAAAAAAGGGTCTGTGTGATGAATTTGTCCTACATTCCTAATGCTAAATTGATCACAAGAAAATGACAAAGTGAAAGAAACATGGGACATAATCTCAAAAATTAGAACTCAAGTTTGCTTCATTCAGTCACATTTCTTATTTTTCAAAGAATGCTATCTTTATTGGCATATGTGACTCTAGAATATGATTAGTAACTCTAACAACTTTGGTAACATCCTTCATTCAAAGCCACAATTTCATATGACTTCCTTACAGTCAAGTTAAACTACATTCTGAATTTGTTGTTGATGTTGCTATAAGTGATAACTTTCCATTTTGTTTTGTAAATGTAATGAATATTGGCCAATATACAAAATATTGCTTATTACATCTTGTGGTGCTGATACCCATATTTACCAATTCCACAACAAAATCGTGATAAGCCATTATATATACCCAATATTTTTTTATATATTAGTCCATATTAGCTGATATTTGCCTAATAGGTTTCTATTTGCAAATAAATATTTGCATCCTATGCATTTGATATTCAAAATTTTGCATACGATACAACTGATACATGTATAACCACAACCGACGCCGATACCATATGACCGTGATCAATTCCGATATTTTTATCAAGGATTCTGTATTAGTGTCGCCCTTCCATTCCTTGGTCTCCTTCTGCTGGATATTCTACCATGTTAGCTGCTGCCGTTAGCTATCTTGTGCTGTTTTAGCATGCTTATTTCATGACAATTACCCACAGGTCTTCCCATACAATCTCATCATCATTGGAGTATTCAGCTGGATAGCAGTCAATTGGTTTTCCCTACACATATGACAATGGTTGAATTTTTCAGCACATTTTTAATAGAGACAAAGTTCTTTTTAGGTGGACGGCCAGGTTGAAATTCAGAGGTGGAGGAAAGCTGGTTGTGGTTGGAAATTTAGATTTCTGTTGGGTTTACCTGTTTAAGTTGAGGAATGCAATTATCGTTGTAGAATGTCAGCTAATCAGCTATACGGTTGTTGAGAGGGCTGTTTCTGGCTGTGAATTTCAGGATTGTTCTTGAAGGGAGGATGGTTGGAGGCCCAAAAGTATTGGTTCTAGTTCCTCTTTAAGGCCACTTATGATGCTTTAGATGAAGGATAATTTAGTTAAGTTGCAGTTGATGCTTAACATTAAGGATTTGGGCTCTTGATACCTTCATTGATATTCTTCAAGGCCTTATCTCTAAACCTTCTGCATGTTAGAGGTCACTCCTGTGTGGAAGTCCTGATGGCCGGAAGACTCGGATAGAGTATGAGGATTTGTGTGCTGAATGTTCGCGGACTATGCACAAGGAATTCCGGTCAATTTTGTTGACTGGCAAATTATGTGTTCCACTCAATATGATGTTGACTGGCTGATAACATGCAGATCTACTACAGGATAAGTAGAAGGAACTTCGGTCAACATAATTGACCGAAAATATTTGGACAAACAACAATAACCGATCAACTGAGGCATTAACCGGTCATGTGGAGAGAATGGTCAACGGGGCGTTGACCGGTCATGTGGAGAGTACGGTCAATGCCTTGTGAAGCACACGGACGGAGGTCTGTTGGCCGATCACCAGTGAATTCAGAAGATTGTCAACTCAAAATATTTTTTGAGCATACATGATCTCAAAAACCGTTATTTTTGGACAGAACATATTCATATTATTGATAAAGACAGATTTGTCGGGGAAACAAAATATTTCTCAGATTTGCTCCATATATGTGTCTATATTGAAAGGAAGGTATAGGCACTTGGTGAGAAAATTCTTCTAAGTGTGAAGATTTGAGATAGTGAAAAAGTAGAGAAGAAAAAGACAGAATTGTGGGCGAAAACAAAGTGTACCTTTGTATTGCTTGTATTCTGTTCTTCGGCTCTTTCTTTCTCTTGTGCCAGTATAATTATGGGAAATTGTTCCCAACCTCACATAGTAAAATTGGTTTCTGAACGAATGTCTTGTGATTTTTTCCTTCAAGTTAGAGAGATTTTTCACGTAAAAATTCGTGTGTTCATCTTCTTCTTCCTCATTCCCTTTAGTGTGTTTACTGGTGGCTGTTTGTGCGTGGAGTTCGGCGTCTTGCTGTCCGACTGATCACGCCTTCTTTACGCCAACAAGTGGTATCAGAGACAGGTTGAGAACTCTTTTTAAATAGCGGCGGCGTCTTCGAAGAATCTGCCGTTTAGTGTGGAGCAGTTCAACGGATAGGGTAACTTTATCCTCTGGCAAGAGAGGGTGAAGAATATCCTAACCAGGGAAGGAACAGTAAATGCGCTGAAGAAGAAGGAAGAGAAACCAGAAAACTTGTCTGATGAGGAATGGCAAAATAAAAGAAATCTTGCCAACTGCACTATTAAATTATGCCTGGCGGATAACACGCTCCAAGAGGTCATTGGCTTGACTGATCCGGTGGAGGTTTGGAAGAAGTTGGAGAGCCGATATAAATTCAAATCCTCGACAATCAGGTTACACGTGAAAAAGCAGTTCTATGGCTTGCGGTTGTCGGAAGGGGGGAGTTTTGAAAAATATTTGGACGAGTTCAATCGGATTGTGACACAGATGGCGGCCCTTGACGAGAAGATTGAGGAGGAGGACAAGGCGCTGGTCTTGCTGGCTTCTTTACCGGTGTCTTATGACCATACTGTCACAACACTGCTGTTTGGGAAGACATTTTCAAGTTAGACGAGATTATTGCTTCCTTACTCATGAATGAGTCAAGGTTGTCACAGGGGGTCTCAATGCCTTCACATTCTGAGGTACTTATGACCGAGTTCAGGGGAAGGAGTAGAGGATGTAGCCAGAAGCCTGAAGAAAAAGGTCATAGCGAATCTCGGTTAAGGTATCAAAACCTTAAGTGCCATCACCGTAGCAATAAGGGCCATATCAAGAAGTAATATTTCAAGTGAAAGTATGAAAATACGAAAAAAGAGAAAGGAGAAAATGGACGAGGTGAGAAGTCCTTGGTCTCAATAGTTACAGGAGGTGATCTCCTGCTGACGTGTAAAGAGAACGTGGAAAACCTGACGGATGGTGAAGGTTATTGTAATACCTTATACGAATGTGAGTGAAAATTGACCAAAGGATCTCTTGCTGTGGCAAGAGGAAAAAAGTGCTTCGGCCTATACGTGATGAAAGCCGACACAGTGGACGGGGACGTGAATGCTGCAATTAGCAAGGAGTCTGAGGGCTTATGGCACAGAAGGTTGAGCCACATGAGTGAACATGGATTGTGTCATCCGGTTAGAAAGGGCCTTATCCCCGGAGTAAAGGAGGACGGACTAAGGACGTGTCCTCACTGCTTGGCCTGCAAGCAAAAGAGAATTTCATTTCATGGAGACTTGTCCGCTCCAAAGGCAAAATTGTTCAATCTCGTACACACAGATGTGTGTGGACCTTTCAAGGAGAAGTCGTTTGGTGGAGTTTAGTATTTCGTTTCTTTTATTAACGATTGTTTCAGGAAGTTGTGGGTCTACCCACTAAAAACTAAGAACTAAGTCCTTGGTATATTTGAGCAGTTTCATGCTCTTGTTGAGTATCAGACGAGGAAGAAATTGAAGGTCGTCAGAAATAATAATGGTGGCGAGTACATATGGTTTTTTGATGCCTATTACCAGTTACATAGTATTAGATATCAAAAGATTCCACCCAAAACGCCACAGTTGAACGGAGTGGCCGAGCGGATGAACCGCACACTCTTGGAAAGAGTACAATGAATGCTTTCAGAAGTTAAACTTCCTGCACACTTCTGCGCCGAAGCATTGAAGACGGCGACCTACGTCATAAAAAGGTCGCCCAGTAAACCCTTGAAGGGTGAAGTGTCGGAGAAGATATGGTCGGATAAGAAGCCATCCTATAACCATTTACGGGTGTTTGAATGCAAAGCCTTTGTTCACATTCCAAATGATGAAAGGACTAAATTGGAGCCAATGACGATGTAATGCATCTTTCTGGGCTATGGGGAAGATGAACTAGGCTACAAACTCTATGATCTAACTAAAAGGAAATTTATCCGGTCAAGAGATGTAGTCTTTGTTGAGAATGAAACGGTTGAAGATATTGACAAGAAGACCAAGTCTGATGTTGACCTGATAGACAAAATGAGAGTTGAAGTTGTCCGTCCAGTATCTCTGGAGAGCGAGGACAATGGTTCTGAAGTGGGCAAGGACAATGGTGAGGCAGTTACGACACTTGATAAATAACAGGATGAAATCATTCCTCAACCGATTGAGGATGTTCCTGTCAAACGATCCTCACAAAACAGATGGTCATCCGTCCGTCTGTCACCTAGTGAGCATATTATGCTCACTAATGCCAGAAAATCTAAGACTTATGAAGAGGTAATGGAGGACGAGAGTAAGGAAAAATGGTTGGAAGTTATGAAGGATGAAAGTAGTTCTCTCCATGAAAATCACACCTTTGATTTAGCCAAACTTCTTAAGGGGAAGAGAGCTCTAAAGAACAAGTGGGTTTTTCGATTGAAGACGTTCGAAGACACTATGCAGCCGAAATATAAGGCGCGACTAGTGGTAAAAGGTTTTAGTCAACGGAAGGGAGTTGATTATGATGAAATTTTTACTCCAATTGTGAAGATATCCTCCATAAGGGTTGTGTTGGGATTGGCGGCCGCCCGAAATCTGGAAATGGAGCAGATGGATATCCGGATGGCCTTCCTCCGTGGTGAACTGGAAGAAGAAATTTACATAGAACAATCAGAAGGGTTCAAGGTTAAAGGGAAGGAGCGACTCGTCTGTCATTTGAGGAAGAGCTTATATGGGTTAAAACAGGTTGCAAGATAGTGATATAAGAAGTTCGAGTCAGTCATAGTCAGTTAAGGGTACCGACAGACTTGTGATCACTGTGTATTCACACAGAGGTTTTCCGAAGATGATTTTGTTATCCTTCTTCTGTATATGGATGACATGTTGATTGTTGGACGGAATGGTACTCGGATAAAGAAACTGAAGGAGCAACTTGGGCAGTCTTTTGCCATGAAAGACTTCCGACAAGCGAAGCAGATTTTTGGTGTCAGAATTATTCGCGACCGGGAGACAGGGAGACTATGGTTGTCCTAAGAAAGTTACATCAAGAAGGTGCTCCAATACTTCAATATGGACAAATCCAAGCCTGTCAGCACTCCACTGACAAACCACTACAAGCTAAGCAGTCGTCAGTGTCTGTCCTCAAACGAAGAGAAGGCATACATAAGAGGCGTTTCCTGTTCCTCAGTTGTGGGAAGCCTGATGTATGCTCTGGTATACACAAGGTTAGACATAATAGATGTTGTGGGTACAGTCAATCGATTTTTATCTAACCCAGGAAAGGAGTATTGGTCCGCGGTCAAGTGGATCATGAGATACATCCAAGGAACTTCCAAGAGGTGCTTGTATCTTGGAAGTGACGTGCCTCAGTTAGTGGGCTACTCGAATGCTAATATGGCCGAAGACATTAACAGTCGAAAGTCCACCTCGGGATATTTGATAAAGTTTGTTGGAGGTGCAGTTTCCTAACAGTCCAAGTTGCAGAAGTGCGTCGTCCTATCGACTACTGAGGCTGAGTATATTGTAGTGACAGAAGCTTGTAAAGAGATGTTGTGGATGAAGAAGTTTATTCAGAAATTAGGTTTCAGACAGGACAAGTATAAGGTGTTTTGTGATAGTCAGAGTGTCATACATCTCTACAAGAACTTCTCATTCCATTCTAGATTGAAACACATTAACGTACGATTTCATTGGATGAGAGACGTGCTTGAAGTCGGTCTACTGTCACTGAAAAATGTTGGCACTGAAGAAAATGGAGTGAATATAATGACCAAGATTCTACCAAAAGGGAAGAATGAAATTTGTTGCAAGCTAGCTGGGCTGATAGATTTAACTTTCCCATGGTCGTGAGGGGAAGTTTGTTGGAGGTTACTCCTGTGTGGAAGTCCTGATTGCCGAAGGATTTGGACGGAGTACAAGGACTTGTGTGCTGAATGTCCGCGGACTATGTATTAGGAATTCTGGTCAACTTTGTTGACTGAAAGTTTTGGGCGGACAAAAATTTCGGTCAACTTTGTTGACCAGCAAATTATGTGTTCCAATCAACATGATGTTGATCGGCTGATAACATGTGGATCTACCATAGGATAAGTAGAAAAAATTTCGGTCAATATAGTTGATCGAAAATATTTAGACGGGCAACAATGACCGGTCAACTGAGGCATTGGCCGGTCATGTGGAGATGATGGTCAACGGGGCGTTGATGGGCCTTGTGAATCACACGGACGGAAATCTGTTGGCCGTCCACCAATGAATTCAGAAGGACGCCAGCTCAGAATATTTTCTAAGCGTGCATGATCTCAAAAACCGTTATTTTTGGACAGAGCATATTCATATTATTGGTAAGGACAGATTTGTTGGGGGAACAGAATATTTCTCAGATTTGCTCCATATATGTGTCTATATTGAAAGGAAGGTATAGGCACTTGGTGAGAAAATTCTTCTAAGTGTGAAGATTTGAGATAGTGAAAAAGTAGAGAAAAAAAAGACAGGATTGTGGGCGAAAACAAAGTGTGCCTTTGTATTGCTTGTATTCTGTTATTCGGCTTTTTCTTTCTCTTGTGCCAGTGTAATTATAGGAAATTGTTCCCAGCCTCACATAATAAAATTGGTTTTTGGACGAATGTCTTGTGGTTTTTTCCTTCAAATTAGAGAAAGATTTTCCACGTAAAAATTCGTGTGTTCATCTTCTTCTTCCTCATTCCTTTTAGTGTGTTTGTTTACTGGTGGCTGTTTGTGCGTGGAGTTCAACGTCTTGCTGTCTGACCGATCACGCCTCTTCTGCGCCAACACTGCACACATCTCCTTTAAAGGTTTCCCAATAATGAGATCCTTGTAGCATTGGATAGCCTTGGAACCAGATTTTAGCTTTGCCACCAAGGAACATGGCAACCCATTCCGTCTTTTATGTTTCAGGGACTTGTAGATCTGAAAACTGAAAACACTTGGAGGCTTAGAGTGCTTCCTAATCCAGGTTCTCGGATTGTGCCTGTTGAGGTATGAAAAGTCAGCTTTGGGAAATGGAAAGAGGGAGGATGGTCTGGAAGGCTGATCATCCATCTCTGGATTTTTGGTGCCAATTTTGAAATTATGATCACCCATTTCACAATCGTGTAGGGGGAAGTGGATCTTGTTTGTGTTTGCTGGGTAGTAGGCCTGGTTTTGCCCCATGATGCTCGAGTTAAAGCCCTCCTCCCTGAACATTGCATCCCTTTGATGCTTGAGCTAGACCCTTCTCTGATTACAATTGACCCTCTGATATGAGCCAAGATTGCATTAAGCTTTTGATCTTGGTTTCTGAAGTTTGTAGTCGTCAAGTCCACTGCATCAACTTTTCAGAATGAGAATGTCTCCAAAATTTGATCTTTCAGAAATGCTGGTGATAGAGGTTTTGTTTTGGGAAAAGAATTCTATGGATTTGTGTCGCAGAGGGGCTAAGTGTCCTTCTCTAACACCCTTTGTCATGAATTCAGCCTTATGTGAAATTAATCACAAGTAAAAGGCAAAGAGAAACAAGGGAAATAATTCTGGAAAATTGAACTGAAGTTTACTTCCTTCATTAACACTGCTGATTCTACAGGGAATGCTGCATTTGTAAGGATTTGTGACTGAGAATATGATCTAACAGATCTAACTACTTGGTTAGTCATTCACAGCCAACTTATAAATGCTATGTTCCTTTGCTTCCAAAATAGAAACACTATTGTCCATTGCCAAGGAAAAGAAAACCAGCATTCTTGTCATTTACACCTAAGACCTAGCATTGGTGAATTATTGCTAAGCATGTAACATGTAACTTTTCCGTGACTTCTGACAATTCTTCGAAAATTATACTCAACTGAAAGAATGATAAATTATCCCTTATATCGCTGACACGCGGTACTCTGCTAGATTTTAGCGTAGAATGCAATGAAACAGAGGCCTTAATTGCAAATATTGCAAGCAACGACTACCATACAAGTATTTTGCTTACTTGGATTTGACGGTGGAAGACATTAAAAAAGGTCTCAAGTTCTCTTCTAAAATTGGTATGTATGTCAAATCTTTTTGAAATTAGATGTATACTGAATATTTACTGTTTTTTTACTGTAATTGTTAATTTACAGGTAATGTTAAAATTAAAGGGACATTGTTAGTAAATTTTCCTTTACAATTACCAAGGCATGCTTTTCTTAATACTAACAACTTTTAAATTTGTATAGGTATTATCATAAATTGGATTGCACCGTTACTTTTAGTTAGTTAGGCCCTATGGGTTAGGGGTTAAGTGTTAGGATTTAATTTTCGATTTAACTCATCGCGGTTAGGATTCAGATTAAGGTTTTTGACAGGGTTCTAATTTTTTCTAAGAAATTATGTTTTCTAACAAAATATTCCTTGAATTGTATTGACATTACATGCAAGAGAAATGATTGAAGGATCTAAAGGCACTTAAGTGGAGAAAAAACTGAGGAAATGCAGACGAATAGATGAAACAAAATCAAGAAGACCTTTAAATGAACACTTGCTTGTGAGTACTTATCGTGCTATATGCTACGTTACATGCTATTGTATGTTACATTTTTATTTGTTTAGGCATAATATTGATCCAATATGTATTCGCATTCAATGAAAATATGAAGAAGCTCACGGTAGGATTCCTAGTCACAATCAAAGCATATGTAAATCGTCACGGCAACATGCTCTTAGTAAGCGCGACTTTCAATACTCCTATAGCAATATGTGTAATTTTTAGATTAGCATTGACTATAGATTTGAACTATAAGAGCAAACCGCACTTGCAACATGTGGACTTGGGCTCGAAGGATGAAGGCTTCAAAAAAGCTCTCGAATTTGTTATGAAAACATAGGTTTGTGTACAAATTTGCTAACAAGTATAGGTGTATTCTGATACAAAACACTGTCGAGGTAACAACTTTTGAATTCTGAACCTATGTACAATGTCAAGAGGTCATGGAAGAATAAAAGAAAGGAGATAGGGCATTGATTGAAGTTAGGGAAAAATATATAAGAGAGCGCAAGAGAGGTGTGAAAGTATAGCACCATGTGAGTATTTTATCAAGCCTCGTGTTAGTCTATTTAATTGTTTGTAAATGGCATGTCTTTATCTGCCAAGTTGTAGATCGAGCATCCTCCGGCTTTTGTAAAAAGATGGAGCAGCTTCTTCGGGAATAGTGTTGACATAAAAGAGCAATGAGCTATCCCTTATATCGAAAACACTCGGTACTTGCCAAGATTTTAGTGTAAAATACAATAAAGCGGATGCTTTAATTGTAAATATTGTAGGCAACAGATACCTTACACGTACTTTGCTTGCTTGGATTTGACAGCGAAAGACCTCGAAAAAGGTCTCAAGTTCTCTTTCAAAATTAGTATATATATTAAATCTTTTCGAAATTAGATGTGTACCGAATATCTACGATTTTTTTCACAATAATTGTTAATTTACAGGTGATATTAAAATTGAATGGACACTATAAATAAATTTTTCTTTACGCTTGCTAAATTGTCAACTTATGCCTTTTTTAATACATACAACTTTTAAATTTGCGTAGAGTTATCTTAAACTGGATTGCACCATTACATTTTCGTGAGTTAAGTCCCATGGGTTAGGGGCTAGGTTTTACGGTTTAGTTTTCGACCCAAATCACCGCGATTAGGATTTGAGTTAAGGTTTTCAATAAGGTTCTAATTTTTCCTAAAAAATAATGTTTTCTAACAAAACATTCTTCGAATTGCATTGACATTACAAGTAGAAGAAATGATTAAAGGATTTGAAGGTACTTAAGAGAAGAAAGAAAGGAAGGAATGTGGATAGATAGATAAAACAAAATCAAGAAGGCCTTTAAACGAACGCTTGTTTGTGAGTACTTATCGAATTATATGTTATTGTACTTTATATTTTTATTTCTTTAGGCATAACACTGATTCAGTATGTATCCATGTTCAGCAAAATTATATATAGTGTTAATAGATAGATAAAAATATTACATCATTAAAGTATCGTAATGAAAAGTTATGAGTCAAACTTGATATGATTTTTTAAATTTTACAAGATATAAACAATCCAACATTCTTAATAATGTAAACTCTTCTTAATTTATTAATAATAAAAGTAGGAAAACAATGTTATTAAAATTTTTTTATTTGTGAGTAATAATAAGATGAAAAGTTGGGGGGGGGGCCGAGGGCAGAGGCCATAATGATTATCGTGAACTTACGATAATACCCTCAGTCATGTGTAAAATGTCCAAATCATAACTGATTGATCAAATCCTCTGCCTAGTCAAAGGGATTCAACGCCTCAATCCTGGAGGCGCAGTGGTCACTCCTACTAGCAAAAGCAACTCGCCGATCGTCATTGGACGGAGAAGCATCGCCGGCCATCCGACGGTGTTGGAGAGGTGAGCAGCCGATCTACATTTCTTTTGACGACAAATTATGAGAGTTTAGATGTCATAAACTTGTTGATTTTCATCTCATTTTTCCTTTTATTTTCTGAAAAATTTATATATCTGGTATGTTCCTTTTTCAATTAGATTCAATTTTATGTCCTTAAATGTTAGAAGAATTTATTATGTGTGGAATATCAGATTGTTCTGGGGCATATAATGGTGGAAGCTCAGATCTGTCTGAGTTATCGTGTTCTTTTGTAAATTTGTAATAGAACCCTAGAAATGCTGCTGTTCCCTTGTTCATCACGTAATTTAGCAGTCATTTCATGAAATCTTGGACAAAGAAGATTTTGTGTTGGGAAGAAATGAAGTGGACTATTCCAAAAACTTTGGTGAATCATTTTGCTTTTACTGACAGGTTGTAATTGTGTACGAGAAAACATATTAATGAGTTTAATTATTAACGAGTTTGATTAATATCCAATGTGTTTCCGCTTTGTATATGTAACTTGTATTTTTTGTGGTATGATCTTAATCCAACAAATTATCCGATGTTCATGTTGGTTTACTTCACAAGTTCAGATAATGCTGCTGTTAATTAGGAATTTATGTATTGGCTCCCTTGATCTGTTTGCATTCCAGATGTTTGGTACAATGCTGCTTAAATATTTGCCAATTGACCCTCTCATTTGTCTTGTGCCTGGGGCATTGACATTTAAGTCATCGATACCTGAAAGGTTTGAAGTTTGTGGTTAGTGACAAGCTATTTTTGGAGGCTTTTCTTTGCCTAATCAAATAGAAGCCTGAATAATAAAATCAGATTCTTCATCCTCACCATAGCTTTTTTTTCAAGCTAAGTAATTCACTGAATTTCAGTCCATTCTTCTTTTTGTTTAATGTTGTTTACTTGCAAAACCTGGAGATTTGTCATGTTTCCAATGATTGGTGAAAGAGTGCCTGATACTTCCAGTTTGGAGTTCCTCTGCATCAAGGACATTCGTTAGAAACTACTTCATTAACTCTTCTCCCATTAAATTTAACTGCCATCAATTAATGCTTCTCTGATGGCAGGCCGTATAAAGTTCCTTGCATTTCATTTATAGAACAGAAAAAAAACAAAGCAGTAGAATTTACAAGATAATGTCCATACTGACCTTAATGAGGAATAAATCATAATGTTTTCTTTTTTTAGCATGAGGGTTCAAAGTAAAATCTGAATCCATGGTTGCTTCACTTGGACTAGCCGCCTACACTAGCTGATACCATTCTTATCCGACATTAAGTTATACGATGGGCACTTTACTTAAGAAATAGCATAATCTTGAATATGTATATTTAGAGAACTATAAACATTTTCAACACTATATATGATAATCGCACAAGCATTAATGTATATCCAAATATTTGTCAGGAAGATTAAGTACACTTTTTTTGTTAAATACCCGTTTTGGTAGTTTTTTTAAAAAGTAGTACTTGTCTACTTGAATGGGAAATTATTAATTTATTTTAACTTAGAGCAGGACTAAATTTGTTCCAGTCTAATATTTGTGGCCAATTTAGTTGCCATGTCACATGAGGTGCACATAATACTAGAAAACTGCCAATTGGAAAAAAAATGGAAATGTGTTATGATTTTGCTGCATAGGTTGATCTTCCCCAAGGGTTGACTTTGACGGCAAGGTTTGGAATGGGAGAAAAAAAGAATTTAAACCTCTATTCTCCATATTTTGTGTGCTTGTTTATTGTGGTAGATTGTAAAAAGGGATTTGTAAAAAAGGGGTAGGTATATCATTTGGGTGTTGGCAATAAAATTTGGCCTTTTGTTGGAGAAATGTGAATCTCCACATTGCAGCCCCTCTCCTCCCACCATCCCTACCAGCTAGCCCCACCTTATCCTTCTCTCATCCAGTGGTTCCCCTCCCATAACTGAGGCTTTACCTGTCTTGCCTTTCACCCTATTGTATGCTGATTCGACTCTCTCTTTGTCTTGCTTTGGGGAGGCCTGTGGTGACCTCAGCCAACCATATAGACCATGGCTGGCAAAGGTTTTTTTTTCTTTTGCAATTAAAAAATGTCTGATACCTTTATGTAATGAGGCTAATGCCATTACGTGACGTTGTTCTAGAAGATGTTTACCCTCATGGGCACCTCCAATTCACCAATGTAATGGCCGTTACACCCTTTTTTCAATGATGCGTAATTGTTTTAGTAAAATTTAGCCTGCTTTGACTAGTAGTCAAATAAAAATTTAGTTAATCCAGCATATTTAAAGTCTATCAAACTAAATTTTGTATCTATACATTAAAGGCTGTTTAATAGTGTAGAAAATCTTTTCACCACCATGTCAGCAAAGATCTTAACATCCATGACAGCCCACCTCCATTACATTGAGATTACATCATGGTCACGATTACATTGTTGTGTTTCATCCATACTTCTTGGACTTTGTAAGGTGGTGTTTGTATAGTTGATGCTTACATAAACTTGCTCCTGTTTCATTTGATAAATTTTTATAGCTGGCGATAAGTGTTCATACTTGAATTTTCTGGTTTACTTGTATTATGTGTTGAATTTTTTGATGGAGTTACATTTTTTTTTTTAAAATTTATGGTGGTTTTTCTGTTTGTTATTCTTTTCTTTGGATGGCACAATGATTTGTCAGTAGATGAGAGATAATGCTACATAGTACTTTAGATGTTGGCTAAGTCAGCAAGGTGGAGTTCTTTGAAAAAAATAGTTTGATGGAGCATGCCCTTCCCGTTCTTTCACTTCTGTGATTTCCTTTTTTGTTTTCTGATGGGCATATGAGATTCTTGCAATAAAGTGATGTTTGAACTACTGAGGCCTTCTGTTGTGTTCTCGAAATTCTTCTTCGATGATAAGAATGCTTTTACATGCGTTCTCTCTTCAAGCCTACCATGCCCTATCTGTTTCAGTGAGGAAAGAATGGAGTGGATGAAGGTCAAAGAGGGGGTATGGGGAGGGATCACTGATAAGGGAAGGGGGCAGGTGGCACTAGAGTTTGGGTCGCAGGAGGGGTCATTGAAATGGGTGCTCTTTTCTTTTTCTTTTTGTTATGTTACTGAATACTGGCCACACTGCTATGTTTTTGACATTGGCAATTTTTCAGCATCTCTTAATGCCTGAATATGTCAAATTGTGCCTAGTAGAAGTCATCCTTAAAATAGTTAACTATAAAATTAATCCAATTTGAAGTTCAGATCCTACCTAATTAGTTCAAAATAATTTCAATATTTTACCGTTGCTTGAACTGCAGTTGTGCAAAGTTTTTTTTGGGTAATTGGTTCTAAAAGTTGATACCAATCATATTCTCTACCCAGAAATATATCTATGATCTCTCTCTTAACTTTCTTTCTGCTTCACTGGGCATCACTTTTACAAAAGTTCTACTCAAACAGTAAGTGACAAAATTGCTTCAGATGCTCGAAACAAGTGTAACATCCCTACAATTAACACTTTACAGTGACAGTGCTGATGCAAGATCCACGCACACTTAAACTTAGTCAAATCAACCATAAAGAAAATTGTGACCTCTTTTGGAAACAGGATAATGAAATCCTTTGAGATTGCAATTTGAACAATTGATCAGAAATAGGGAATTGATGCTGCATTGGTGATAGATGAACAAGATCTTGGATACTAATGTTCCTCCTTTACCTTTCTATTTGTCCTTTTTAAATTTTGTTGTGGAAAAGCTATGGCATTTTGAGCTTGTTGGGATTAGTGAAGCATGGTTCTAGTTGAGCTTGGGAAGTATGTGGATTTAATGGTGACAGTTGATGTTGGCTGGTGCGATAGCAAATTTGTGAGCTGAAATGTAAGTAGATGGCAGATCAAGTTTTTTTCTTTTTTATTTTGTGTTAATAGGAAGCAGATGAATTTGTTGAGGTACATTTTATGGTTACAGTGTGTGGTGTTGGAATGATAGATGAAATTCTAATGGTACTGAAGGGTTTGATGTTGTAGATGACTGAAATGGGATAGTATAGTGACTTTGGTTGTGGCAGAAGAACTGAGCTGGTGGTAGCAACTGGCTGAAAAGTTGTTGATTTGGAAGAAGATGATAGCAGGAACGGGTAATGAATGGGCAATTTAGACCATGAGTTGAAGAAGCAAGTTAGTAGCAGTGCTTCAAAGAATGGAGAAGCCCAATTCAATTGGTCTGCAAACTTTGACAGAGGATTCCACTTGTTAGATCAAGGAATTCAAGGGGTGAAGAAAGGATTCCTAGAACTTGATGTTGGTGATCGATAAAGTTGTGTTATATTAGTGATAGAGCTGTGGTTAGATAAATTGTAGGTTAACATATGTACTTGGTGGGTAATTATTGAGGCAACAATGAAGGTTGTTATATTGTGACTAAACTTTTGATGGTTCAGACTAGAGAAATTGCCTTTATGCCAATGTAGGGGATAAGGCTACGTATGCCTAGAGCCCACAATTAGGGGAGCATTGTGACTTGGCCACCCTTATTATATTTTAATTACATAAACTTACTAATACTTGTTTATACTCTCCACTTTTTGATCCTGCACATGATAATTATACTTAACCAGTGCAAAAGGAAATCTAATACCTCATGCCAACTAATCAAGGATTACCTCTCCTTAGTAACTAATTGAAAAAGTTCTAATTATAATTTGGGTTTGGAGCTTGGAAATTTTTTATCTTTGTGTTTCCAAATGATTTCATTAAGTTTTAGGGTGCATTAATTAATTAGTTTTCATTAAATGCTTTTTTCTGGGAGTTTTTGTCTTTTTGTCTTTAGTGATTAATACGAAGAACAGACTGCTCTAATATCTTGAGCTATTTAACTCAATTGTAATGGATGTTTTGACAAGAAAACTAAATATTAGTGCATATTTGATTAAATTTTATTGATTAAACAATGCATAATATTTGATAGTAGCTTGCTAAGTTGTGTTCAGATGGTAATTTATTTGTAATGCATATTGAAGGTTCGTTACTTTGGTTTGGTCTATCTTTTTGTTGCTTTAGATTTCCAATGTCTATGATTCACTAGTAGTTTCATCATAGAATGTGGTGATCCAGACCTCTGAAATTGTTTCCCTTTCTTTTTTGCAGTTGATCTATTTTCCCAAAGGTTGTGGAATCCTTGCACAAAAGTGATTTTTCTTGGACATAATGGAACAGGTATTTGTTTGCAATTCCTCGTAGTTTTTTTCTGGATACACAAATTTTCGTAGTGGATTGAACTTCCTTTGATAATATTGTGATCCCTTGGAATCTGTGGCAGTATGAAAAAGTTGAGAAGATTGGGGAAGGAACCTATGGTGTTGTCTATAAGGCTCGGGACCGTAACACAAATGAGACTATAGCTTTGAAGAAAATCCGCCTGGAGCAGGAAGATGAGGGAGTACCAAGCACAGCAATTAGAGAAATTTCTCTCTTGAAGGAGATGCAACATGGAAACATTGTCAGGTATTGTTTATTTTACTGCATAGTATGTATGCTCCCATTCCTCTGCTGATGACATGCCACTGCTACTTTGGAATTACATTCAGCAACGTTTTCATACTGCTTTTGGGATAGAGATGCATGTCTGCCATGTTGACATGGGGATGGCTGTCGAACATTGCATCTTTCCAATTCGTGACATGTTGAAATGGCTAAAAAAAATTTATTTCTAGTGGATCAACCATGGATATTGATATCTGATAACAGAAATTGTCCATAAAAAAATGTATATGTTGGTGTACAGCAGACATGATTAGCTAGAGTCCAAATCAAATAGCAAATCCATATGATAAAAACAAGCTTCAAAGGAAGCAGAAGACCACCAAGATATAGCAAATCCATAGGACAACATTACATTAAATTACAATGTCCTGCAAAGTAACAAGTGAGAAATTCTTAAGTCGTCGCCATTAATTGACCAATCAAAAAACTGTTGATGAATCTGCTGGTGGAATTATTCAAGAATCTGCTGAGGATTTCCATCACAAGGATGAATAGGAACAATGGAGGCTGCTAATGGCATTACTGAAATCTGTTGTTGAGTTAGGTTGTCTATCTTAAGTAGAGATCGTGGGATGGTAGTAATCATAGTTTTCATTGGAGGTTGGTTTTATGCTCTGAATTTGAAGAGAAGAAAGGTGGCCTTGGGCTTTTAAATATTTGCGGTGATGATGTTCTTCTTTATCTGCATTTACATGAATGCTAGTTCTGTGAGGTATTGTGTGAGATGCATGCATATCATTTGAATGTGGTTGGTACCAGCTGTTTTCTCTTTGGTTATAGTATTTGATTTGAGGAAAAGAAGCATGAAGAGAGTGTTCCCATAGTTAGCCTGAGGGTTGGAAAGGAGTAGTAGGAGGTTGGGGGCTGACAGCTAGCAGTTTGTATGGTGTTTGATTTGGTTAGGATTTGGGGTTTTGAAGGAACCTCAATGTTTTTCTTTTTCTTCTGCTTCTGTTTTTTGGTATCATATGTTGTGATTTGCTACTGGAGGATTTCTGCATTTTCTTTGGCTGCCACGAAGTGTGAAAAAGCTAGATAGTGAATTCAGTCCGGACAAAATGATGGCACTGGAAATCTTTTACAAGCCTGATGCAGGCTCTGACACCGAACGGAGGTGAAACCAAATTTTGACCGAAAGAAAATTCATTCACTCATAGTTGTGTCAACTCCCGGGTGATCACACCAAATCCCGAAATGCACTGAGGCGCAGTAATTGACCATACATTTAGGGGTAAAGCACTGTTTCGGTGTGGACTGCGACAACCTGAAGAAACAGAAACACGAAACTCCTTATAAGCAGTAATAAATCATGCTAGCATATCTCTTAAATTACCTTGACAATAAAATCTTAAGATTACTAAAGATTCCAGAACTTTAAAATGCCCTCTACTGTACTCCAAAGGGGTGGGAACCTGTATTTGTGTTTCTCATGTTTCCAATTTAATATTGTCTTTTAATTTGCTTGCAAATCATGGATTGACTTTCTCTATAACAAGGCTTGTGTCGCTCATTCAATTGCACTTGGACTTTGTTAGTAAAAACTAGCCTTTTCTCGCTTCCGTCAAGCTTTTAGCCTTCTTTTAGGGTGTCTTCCATGTGTACATTTTTGCTTCTGAACATTTATTGCTGAATGATATGCTATTTCCATGCACAAAGATCATGGCAAGGCCTGCAACTTCTGTCATTTGATTTGCTAATGTATATCTTGGTGAGTGATTTCTTATTTTGTTATTTCATGTGTTTCTATAGTGATGCTTTGATTAAATGAAATGTTAGGTTGCAGGATGTAGTTCACAGTGAGAAGCGCTTGTATCTGGTTTTTGAGTATTTGGATTTAGATTTGAAGAAACACATGGATACATGTCCTGAATTTTCAAAGGATCCACGGCTGGCAAAAGTGAGGTTTTCTTCCCCTTGGAGATCTATGGATTCCATGCTAACATAAAATCTTTGGACTTACTTTGTTTTGAAGTCATTTCTTCCATTTGCACAACAATTTGTTCTATAATAGACAAGATTGTGTTATTTTTTCCTCACTACGATATTGTGCTTTGAATGCTTTCTTGCAAATGCTATTGAGACATTAAGAGAGAGTTGAAGGCTTTACTCACTTCCATTTTTGCCCCTCCCTCTTTGTGTTCATTCAAAGAGGATAAACTTGGTCATCTCCAACTATGCTGTCTTCTATATTCATCAAGGTACTTTGATTTCCTCTTGCAAATTGTTAGGTTGTAACCATGAGCAGCAAGATTTGATGGCTATCTTCTTTGGCAATTCCAAAGCCCTCTAGGAGGTGAATTAGGAATACTGCAGGAAACATTTTTTTTATGTTTTATTTTTGTATGGAATAAAATGCTTTTGCTACATATAGATGACTCTTTTCTGTGTTGAATGTGCTAAAACTCTCGTTTATGTTTATGATTACTGATCTTTTGTACCAGTACTTGTATTTTCTTAAATCATTTGCGGTGACATAAAGAAACATACTTTTGGCTGCTGAGACCTGCGGTCTGGATCATAATGTGACATGAGTCCTTTTAGTTAGCAATTAATTTTGCATGGTTACTTCGTTCTCTTTGCAGATGTTCTTATATCAAATTCTTCGGGGCATAGCTTACTGCCACTCTCATAGAGTTCTTCACCGAGATTTGAAGCCACAAAATTTGTTGATAGACCGCCGTACCAATGCACTAAAGCTTGCAGACTTTGGGTTGGCCAGAGCTTTTGGTATTCCTGTGAGGACGTTCACACACGAGGTATGAATATGAGCCGTGCTTTGTCTGAAACTGGGTTTTACATGCTTTTGTTTCTCTTAGAAATTGCCCCATTATGGATTGTATGCGGTAAACGCATCTTTATCTTTCTCCATCCTTCTAAATTCATTTATGTTTTTTTTTTCTTTCATTTTTTTTTTCGGTTTTGGGCGACCTCTTGATGCTTTGTACTCATCATGTCTCTTCAAGTCAAGGTGATTTGAAGCTTTCAAAAACCCTTTTGAGAGAATTAAGTTATTGAGTCAGTAATCATTTTCCTATGCATTTCTTTATTGTCAAAACTTATTACTAGATACTAGGAGTCTCGTATAAGTTATTTTACCTGTTATCTAAGTCTTGGTGAGGTAGTTCTTGAGAACAGACACACCCCCCCCCCCCCTTCTCTCCTCCCTACTTTTAGGGAGGATCTCAACTGCTAGGGGGGTTCTAATTATGATTGAAAATATTAGTTTTAATCGTGGCTATATCGGTATCGGACAATAAGTATATGTATCGAGGGTTTCAATACTGATATACGTTGGCGAATATTTATAATATCGGCTGAATGATGTTCATCTATGGTTCTAACGCAATCCACTGCCTTGTGGCGGGTTATTGCCCGATAGGTGGCTGGAACTGATCAATTTTCAAAACCATTTCTAGTTTTAAAAATAATTGCTAGTATATGGATTTAGGCTTATTTGTTGAAGACGTAATAATATAGTGCTGCCTAGGAGTGACCTTCTGGCGTATCACTGTGTTGAAACACCTTATTTGCATAATAAGGTATCTGTTGTTACGATAAAATGGTAAAGCAAAATAGAGAAATGGACGCTAAAATAGAAGTTGTTTTATACATGAGCATGCAGATACTTGAGAAGCATGGATGCCGATACAAGATACGGACACAATATGACACCGACACATTTTTCTAAAAATGAAGACACAACATATTGGGGACACATTAACTATAATCATAATTTATTATTTTTTTATTGATGACAATATTATTTTATACTAAATTAGT
>JAODPA010080111.1:0-26831 GCA_025585075.1 Nepenthes mirabilis | reverse complement strand
GGAGAAATCTTCCGAACCACTCCGATCAGAGTCACGGTAACTGTAGATCGAGCTCAACCAAGTATACTTCGGACGTTATTTACTATTTTTACAGTGTTTTAATATCTCAAAAATGGTATTTATACTCTAAATCCATGGTTCTACATGTTTACTATAAATAATACTTATTTCTCCTGATTAGTCAGACAGATTTTATATTTACTAGTATATAATGCTAAATATGCATATAATTTTATGAAAATACATGTGTTTGGTATTCTTTTATCGTCCGAAAATTTTGGCAAAACCCTAGGTACAAAAATTTAAGATTTGATAATTTATTTTCCATAATTTCTGTTATATAAAAGTTAGTCTGTAAGGTGATAATGTCACTGATGTGATTTATGTTTGAAAAATTTACACGAATTTATACTACTAAATTTTTGTGAATTTTTGAAACTAAAACTGAAGGGTTTCAAACTATTTCTTTATATTTTGATGTAAAACTGAATAATTATAAACTGTTTCTATATATTCAGAAGCTAACTGAAGAATTATTGTGATACTCTGACTGATTTGTGAAACTAAAAAGGTTTTTAGTTAAGAAATAAGAAGGAAAAATATTTCTGATACTATTAATTAGGACTCATGACTGATGTACAGTCAGATTAGGTTGTTTGATATGTCTTAAAATATTATGATGATAATTAAGGATAACTCTGTCTATAGAATTATATGTAGTCTGCCCTTCCTCAGGGCGTTAACCTAGAGGGTATTTACTATTCCTGGTGGGCACTCTTGTCCCTAATCCCCCGAGAGGGGATAGATCTGACGGGAAGAGATTTTCTGTTCCTATTTTTGGCTTTGGATTATGTGGAGTGAATATAATTTATCATCGATTATTTACCTTTTCTGCTAGTAGGGTCTACTTATTGGGTCCTTTACGAATAGGAAAGGAATTTTCTATAATTTATAGAGTTGAGACCGATTTATACTTTCTGAAGCATAATTGCATTGATTTCTGATTTTTAAAACTTAATTATTATCGAATTATGCTTTCTCTGTTTTTCATACACTGTTCTGCCCGACTATTTTCATGTTATAGTTTTTATAAATCACTATTTTATAACATTTGTACTTTAATATGCAACTGTATTCATTTTACTGCATTCTATTTTACATGAAAGTTTTACTACATGCCTGCATGTACCTTATTGGATTTCGACTTACTATTTTACTTTCCCCCTCCAGATAATACGGTAGAGTTTATATCGGATAAGAAGGAATAGCTAAAGCTTAGTTTGAAGACCTTGGGAGACTTGAAGTATTTTGGAGAATCTTAAAAAGATACAGTAGAATTGTAAAAACCTGATTTTTGATATATGGTTTTATATATGGATCTTATGCATATGGATTCTTGTATATAGAATGTGTGTGATGCATGTGATAAAATGGAAATCATGCTTCCGCAGGTTTATAGTTCTATTTCTATTATATATTTTTTGGATTATGTATAGGTCCCAGATGGCATCTCAAATTCTGAACTGTTAGTATAGTGGATAGAAAATGTAAGGTGTAAGCCGTAGAGAATTATTCGGCGTTTGTGATCCTGTGCCTTAAATGAGAATTCCTAGTGTTGGATATGATGTTGTTATTCTGCATGTTTGCAGGTTATAGCAGGTTTTGTATTTTTGTTTAACCCAATTTTAGGGGAGACTTTGTCTGTTTTCTCCTAAAACTTTAGGTTGTCATTGGGCTTGGATTTCTATTTTTTGTAAGGACGGAAAATTCTGATGATAAAAAAAAAATCGTTCCATCACAATTGGTATCAAAGAAATAAGATACTTTAAGAATTAATCGATCGAAAAGTGGAAGCATAAGCCTGAATTTCTGTAGGGATAGGTCAGGATAACTAATGCAACTATGATGCTTAGGAAGTCGATCATTAGACTAGGATTGAATTTCATTAAACTATTGATAACCCTTTTTCGTTAACGTGATTTCTTGATGTTTATAATGTTATATTTATTATTGATTATAAGATTTAAGATGGCCAATAGAAGAAATCGAAGGAATAACCGTGGTGGTGCTAATACTCCCCTTGATCGAGAGGCAGCTTATGTGAATCTACTGGATAGAATGACTAGTGTGGTGGAGTCTGTAGAGCAGAGACATATAACTCAGGTCCCTATACTTGAGCCAGCTTTGGCGAATCCTGCTCCGATGATGTACAATTGATTTACAGTAAAGTGAGCACTGGGATTCTTGGGAAAGGCTAATCCGATAGAAGTAGATGTGTGGCTTAAAAGAATGAAGAAGATATTTACTGTGATTTGGTATATTGATCAGGACAAGGTCACATTCGCAGTATACAAGTTGGAAGGTGAAGTTGATAGTTGGTGGAGCATGAAGAAGAGGACGTTAGGAGTGCCTGATGATGAGATCACATGGAAGATGTTCGAGGACGCATTTATGGAAAAATATTTTCCATTTAATCTCCAAGATCAAAATGAGCAAGAGTTCATGAGGTTGAGACAGGGGAATATGACGGTGATGGAGTATGACGTCAAGTTTACCAAGTTGTCCCGTTTTGCACCTTTTTATGTGGAGGACGAGTTAAGAAAAGTAAAGAAGTTTCAGTAAGGGCGGTGGGACGATATTAGGAAGTCACTGTTGATTATGAAGTTCTAAACTTATACTGATATTCTGGATTGGGTGGTGATTTATGAGAATGAAGTAGAGATGGTGAGGTTTTATGCAAAGAGGACAGCTAGCTGGGCGGGTTTTAGAGCTGGATCGAATGTGGGATTTTTTGAACTGTCCAAAAGGGCAAGGATAGCCAATAAAGGGAAGAGTATCATTCCAGCTTAGTTAGTGACTGGCTCTAAAGTATCAGCCTCCGATTATACCTTTTGTGGGAGGAAGCATCCGGGGCAAGAATGTCATAAGGCATCGAGAGCATGCTTTAGATGTGGATAGTAGGGCCACGTGGTGAAGGACTGCCAATTACCTCCGAGGCTAGAAGGAAAAAAGCCTATCGTTTCTGCTAAGGCCTTAATGGTGATTGTTCAAGACTTGGAGGCATCCCCGAATGTTATGGAAGGTACCCTTTCTATTTTTGGAGTTCCTGCTTCCATATTATTTGATTCAGGGTCTATCCACTCTTTCACTTTTTCACGGTTTGCATGTTATGTTATATCTGCCCCGTGTGTTTTGGATTATATATTGTCTGTGTCAACTCCCACTGGGTTGTCTGTGATTGCTGATATTATGTATCCTGGATGTATGGTTGAGGTGAATGGAAAATGTTTGATTGTGGATTTGGTGTTGTTGAACATGGGTAATTTTGAGAATGGACTGGCTAGCTAAATATCACGCCAGTATTAATTGTTTTCTGAAGAGGATTTGTTTTGATATTCTTAGGATGGAACCCTTTTTTCTTTCCAGATATTAGAAAGAAGGAGGTGCCTATATTAATCTCTACTTTGCATGCCACACATTTGATGAAAATTGGGTGTAAAGCTTATCTTGCATATGCCTACACTACTGGGAGTCGTAGTGTGCCGGCTAAGAACATCTTTGTTATATGTGATTTTGAGGACATATTTTCAGAGAAATTGTTTGGATTACCTCCATACTGGGAAATTGAATTTGAGATTACAGTTATTCCTAAAATTAGCCCGATTTCTAAGACCCCTTAATGTATGGCCCCAGCTGAATTGAAGGAACTGAAGTTACAATTACATGAACTGTTAGATAAGAATTTTATTATACCGAGTGTATCTCCTTGGGGAGCAACGATGTTATTTGTAAGGAAGAAAGATGGGCTTTTGCAGTTATGTATTGATTATCGTGAGTTGAACTAAATCACGATTAAGAATAAGTATCCGTTGCCGCGTATCGATAATTTATTTGATCAATTGTAAGGATCTCGGGTGTTCTCGAAGATTAATTTGAGGTCAAATTATTATCAATTGAGGATTAAGTCAGAAGATATGGCTAAGACTGCTTTTTAGACGCATTATGGCCACTATGAGTTCCTTGTTAAGCCTTTTCGCCTCACGAATGTCCCTACTGCATTTATGGATTTGATGAATAGGGTATTCAAGCCGTATCTAGATAATTTGTGATGATTTTTATTGATGATATCATAGTATATTCAAAGGATTATGAGGAGCACGGAACTCACTTGAGGATGGTACTTCAAGTACTCCGTGAGAAAACATTGTATGCTAAGCAGAGTAAATGCGAATTCTGTTTGGAGAATGTGATATTTTTAGGGCATGTAATTTCTAATGGTGGTATTTCTGTGGATCCAAAGAAGGTGGAGGTTGTTATACATTGGAGTAGGGTAACTTCTATGGCTGAGATTAGGAGCTTTCTAAGTATGGCAGGCTATTATAGGCGTTTTGTAGAGAATTTCTCACAAATTATTATGCCTTTGACTCAGCTACTGAAAAAGGAGGCTAAATTTAAATGAACTGAGGAATGTGATCTAAGTTTTTAAGAGTTAAAGGATCGCTTGACTATCGTCCCGGTATTCATTGTTTCGGAGGGTTTAGGAGGTTTTGAGGTATATTGTGACGACTCTAAGGTGGGTTTGGGTTGTGTACTAATGCAATATGGTAAAGTAGTAGCTTATGGGTCTAGACAATTGAATGTGCATGAAAGAAACTACTCGACTCATAATTTGGATTTAGCTGCTATTGTGTTGCTTTGAAAATTTGAAGATATTACTTATATGGTGAAAAGTTTCTTATGTATTATGATCACAAAAGTTTGAAGTATCTATTTTCACAGAATAAACTTAATATAAGGCAAAGGAGGTGGCTTGATTTTTTAAAAAACTGTGACTGTGAAATACAGTATAACCCAGGGAAGGTAAATGTAGTTGTAGATGTGTTAAGTTGTCGATCGGGTTATGTGGCCATATTACAAGTTAAGCAGATAAAAATAATGGATTATTTAAAACAGTATGATATCCAACGTTATACTCGGGGTGATATGATACTCTTATCTTATCTTCAATCCAACCGGAGGTAATTAATGAGGTAAAGGAGAAACAAGTGAATGACCCGTTTCTTGTGGATATTGTGAGCGATTTGAATAAGAATTTTCGAGCTGATTTTAATATCTAGACTGATGGAGTATTGAGGTTCAGATATCGATTATATATACCGGATGATAGGGAATTGAAGGAAAAGATCTTGAAGGAGGCTCACTGGTCTTGATATACAATCCACCCTGGGGTAAACAAAATGTATCAGGATTTGAAGAAAACTTTATGGTGGAGGAATATGAAAAGGGATATTATGGCTTATGTGGAGAAATGCAATGTATGTTAGCAACTGAAAGCTAAAAGAAGGAAGCCTTCACGGTTATTACAGCTAATGTCTATCCCGAGTTAGAAATGGAAAGATATTATTATGAATTTTGTATCTGATTTGCCGAGGACTCCTAGGAATTATGACTCCATTTGGGTTATAGTTGATCGGCTGATAAAATTAACTTATTTTTTGACGATCAGGAAGACATATTCTCTTGATAAACTAGCCCAATTATATGTGAATGAGATTATGAGACTCTGTGGAGTTTCTACCTCTATTGTGTCTGATAGGGATCCTCGTTTTGTCTTGAAATTTTGGTAGAGTTTGCATAAGAAGTTGGCTATAGAATTGAAGTTTAGTGCTACGTATGACCCCCAAACTGACGGCCAATCAAAGTGTACCATTCAAATTCTTAAGAATATGTTGAGGGCCTCGATGTTGGAAATGAAAGGAACTTGGGACACTTATCTGGCACTAGCTGAATTTGCGTATAATAATAGTTATCAGGCAAGTATCGGCAGACGCCTTTTGAGGCACTGTACGGGAGGAAGTGCAGATTGTCAATTCATTGGGAGGAGATCGGAGATAAGAGGATTTTGGGCCCAAAAATTGTGAAGAAAATTGTAGAAAAAATTAAACTGACTTATGATAATCTAAAAGTTGCTCAAAATAGACATAAAAGTTATGCAGACCAGAGGAGGAAAGAATTGAGTTTTGAGGTTAGCGATTTTATTTTTCTGAAAGTTTCACCGTTCGAGGGAACGTTTAGGTTTAGGGTAAAAGGAAAACTAAAGCCGCGGTTTATAGGTCCATTTGAAATTCTGGAAAGGATCGGGGAGGTCGCTTATCGGTTGGTACTACCACCTAGTCTGGTTGATGTACACGATGTATTTCATGTATCGATACTTTGGAAGTACGTCCACGATCCTGCACATGTGATTGAGTATGAGCCCTTGACTCTTGATAAGGATTTATCCTATATCGAGGAACCGATACGAATTTTAGATCACAAGGATCAGATATTGCACACTAAAATCATTTCCCTGGTGAAAGTACTCTAGAGTAATCATTCATCGGAAAAGGCCACATGGGAGGGCGAAGAGGACATCTGAAACTAGTATCCCCAACTGTTTTCTTGAGGTATGTAATTCTATTTAATTTCGAGGATGATGTTTCTTTAAGTGGGGAGAGTGTCAGATCCCGATCTTAGAACATGATAATTATAGAGTAATTATATGAAGAGAAATCATGTTTAGGTTTAAGAATACTAGAAAATTTAGTACTGAAATAAAATGAGGCGAAATGGGGCAAGGAAGCGCAGGGCACTCAACCACTGTTCAAACGCCACTTAAATGCGAAAATGCACAAGAAATTGCTTGCCGTGCGCCCGAGGCAAGGCGGAAGCGACCCCCGTCTACAAGCAGTGTGCTCGAGCGCATTTTTGAGCGAGCGAATGTTCAAACACCACTTGATCGGCGCTGGAGCGGCGGTCACATGGACCCGCACGTGACTTCTTCCTTCATGTTTTAAAAAGTGAAAATTTGGGTCTTAGGGCTTCATTTCAGCAAGAACCGACGCAGAACTGAAGGAGAGAAGAGAGGAAGGAGAGGGAAGAGAAAAGGAAGGGAAGAAATCTTTCGATCTACTCCTATAAGAGTCACGGTAACTATAAATCGAGCTTAGGTAAGTGTATTTCGGACGTTATTTACTATTTTTACGGTATTTTAATATCTCAAAAATGGTATTTATACTCTAAATCCATGGTTCTACATGTTTCCTGTAAATGATACCTGTTTCTCCTGATTAATCAAACAAATTTTATATTTACTAGTATATACTGCTAAATATACATCTGATTTCATGAAAATATACGTGTTTGATATTCGTTTATCGTCCGAAAATTTTGGCGAAACCCTACGTACGAAAATTGAAGATTTGATGCTCTATTTTTCACAATTTCTGTTATATGAAAATTAATTTGTAACGTGATAATGTCACTGATGTGATTTATGTTTGAAAAAATTACACGGATTTATACTATTAAATTTCTGTGAATTTTTGAAGATAAAATTGAAGGGTTTCAAACTATTTTTGTATATTCTGAAACGAAACTGAAGGATTATAAACTATTTTTATATATTCGGAAGCTAACTGAAGAGTTATTGTGATATTCTGACTGAATTTTGAAACTAAAAAAGGTTTTTAGTTAAAAAATAAGGAAAAATATTTTTAATACTGTTAATTAGGACTCGTAACTGATATACAGTTAGGTTAGATTCTTTGGTATGTCTTACAATGTTATGGTGGTAATCGAGGATAATTTTGTCCATGAAATTATATGTGGTTTACCCTTCGTTAGGGCATTAACTTAGAGGGTAGTTACTATTTTTGACCGGTACTCTTGTCCTGAATCCCCTGAGAGGGGACAGATCCCACGGGAAGGGATCTCTTGTTCCTATTTCTGATATTGGATTGTGTGGAGTGAACACAATCTATCTTGGATTATTCGCCCCCTCCACTAGTAGGGTCTACTGGTTGTGTCCTTTACTGATAGGAAAGAAATTTTCAATAATTTATAGAGTTGAGACCGATTTCTGCTTTCTGAAATATGATTGCACTAATTTCTGATATCTAAAGTTTAATTATTATCGAATTATGCTTTCTCTATTTTCCATGCACTGTTTTGCCCTTGAATATTTTCGTACTATAGTTTCTGTAAATTACTATTTTATAGCATTTGTGTTTTAATATGTAACTGTATCCATTTTACTGTATTATATTCTGTATGAAAGTTTTACTGCATACTTGCATGTACCTTATTGGGTTTTAACTCACTATTTTACTATTTTTTTTCCTCCAAATGAGACGGTAGAGTTTGTACCGGACGAGAAGGAATAGTTAAAGTTTAGTCTGAAGACCTTGGGAGACTTGAAATATTTTGGAAAATCTTGGAAAGAAGCAGTAGAATTGTAAAGACCTGGTTTTTGATATATGGTTTTGTATATGGATTTTATACATATAGATTCTTACATATAGAATGTGTGTGATGCATGTGATGAAATGAAAATTATACTTCTGCAGGTTTATAGTTCTGCTTCCACTATATGTTTTTTGGATTCTGTACAGGTCCTAAATGATATCTCAAATTCTGAACTGTTAGTGTAGTGGATAGGAAATGTGAAATGTAAGCCGTAGATAATTATACGACATTTGTGATTCTGTGTCTGAAATGAAAATTCCTAGTGTTGGATATAATGATGTTATTTTGCATGTTTGCAGGCTATAGTAGGTTTTGTATTTCTGTTTAACCCAATTTTAGGGGAGACTCTATCCATTTTTTTCCTAGAAATTTAGGTTGTTATTGGGCTTAGGTTTCTGTTTTTGGTAATAACGAAAAATTTTGAGGACAAAAAAAAAATCATTCTGTTACAATCTGTACCATGATGACTGAGTAGCTGCAAGCCTAAAATATAGCCGGCTTTGAAAGCAAAAATGTTTAATCTTGGACTTAAGTTTTGATTTGTCTTCATGAACTTACCTTCGGCCAGTTTATGTTTATGTATGCATGATACTGTCACCTGGTTTTGTGATTTCATTTTAAAGCTATAACTATGGACTGTTTCTGCTTAATGGTACATTGCTGAGCAACTGCTCACTCCTTGCTATTTTCTATCCTTCAGAGGAGCAAGAATTTATGACGGAAAAAAAGGAATAGAGCTGGGTGGACTAGCTAGGTTGGACAATCGTGCTAGATTGATGTAGCAAAATTATGAGCTAACTTGATGTATTTTGAGATGTTTTGGAAATTTTTGTATTATGGGCTTGCTATATAAATAAAACGAGTATTTAGACACTTCCATAAAATTTTACGGTTTGTGAAATTTGGTTATAGTGGCATCTCACTTGTCTTCTATTCCACGTTATAGTCGACTGACCTAATTTTTTGGCTAGTCAAGATAAGGTTGACCAAGAACTTTGGCTGGCCAACTTGAGGGCCAACTTAAGAAGTTTGGCCATTAATCTTGTGTGTGAAGAAAAGAGAAAAGAAGAAAAAAAGCGAAGAAAGAAAATAAAAGTATGAAACTTTAAGTTTTCATATATATATATATTTATGCCTTCGTAGAAAGTGTATGGTTTAGGATATTATGCATGTTTTTTTGACGGTTGTCTTCAGAGGACTATGACTCATTCCGTCACAATCCAGTATCTTCATCTTCTTGATCTGCAACCCCGCCACAAAACTAGTTTGGTGGCTAAGAGCATCCGCTATCACATTAGCTTTTCCGAGCTGATAATGGATTTTACAATCATAATCATTTAGGAACTCAATTCACCTTCACTACCTCATATTTAGCTCCTTCTACGAAAATAAGTACTTGAGGCTCTTATGATTAAAATACATAAGAAATTTCTCATCATACAGATTGTATCTCCAAATGTTCAACGCAAACACTATGCCAGGTAACTCCAAATCAAGGGTCGGGTAATTCTTCTATTGAATTTTTAACTGTCAAGACCCATAAGCAACAACCTTCTCGTTTTACATTAGAACACAACCTAATCCAATCTTAGAGGCATCACAATACACTTCAAAACCATAAAAACTAACAGAATGGTCAGAATCGGCACAGAGGTTAACCAATTCTTTAACTCCTGAAAACTTCGATCACACTCTTCCATCCACTCAAATCTAACTTCTTTCATCATCAACTGGGTGAGTGGCAAAGCAATACGGAAAAAATTCTCCACAAATTTGTGATAATACCCCACCAATCCCAGGAAGCTCCAAACTTCCGTTACCGTCGTCTGTCGACTCCAATTAATCACAGCTTCAATATTCTTCAGGTCTATCAAAATTCCCCCATTAGAAATAATATGGCTTAAAAAAACAACTTCTTCAAGTCAAAACTCACACTTTTTTAAATTTCACAGACAACTTATACTCCCTAGGAGTCTAGAGTATGTTTTTAAATGCATATCACACTCTATACAACTGTTTGAATAAATCAGAATATTATTAATAAAAATCACTACAAATTTATCAAGATAGGGTTGAAAGACCCGATTCATTAAATCCATAAATGTGGCAGGAGTATTCATCAATCCAAACGGCATAACAAAAAATTCATAGTGGTCATACCTCATCTGAAATGTCATTTTCGCCACATTCACTTGCTTAATTCGCAGCTGATGGTACCTTGATTGAAGATCGATCTTTGAGAAGACACATGTTCCATGCAACTTGTCAAAGAAATTATTGATTCACGGCAAAGGGTACTTATTCTTGATCGTAATTTTTTTTAGTTCATGATAATCCACAAACAACTGCAAAGTCCCATCTTTCTACTTCACAAATAGGACTGGTGTACCCCATGGTGACACATTGGGTCTGATGAAACCCTTATCCAACAAGTCCTACAATTATTGCTTTAACTCCTTTAACTCAGCATGAGCCATCCTATAGGGTGTCTTCAAAATAGGTGTCGATCCTGGCATAAGATCAATTTCAAACTCTATCTCCCGGTGCAGCGGTAGAGCAAACAATTCATCTGGGAATACATCTTCAAACTTGCACAACACTGGAATCTCCTTTGTTGACATTTTATGGTTCTCAACCATGCTGGCATATGCCAAATAGGCTTCACACTCATTTTTCAACAAATGCCAAGCATACAAAGTCAAAGTAAAACGGGATTCTTCCACCCGCTGAATTCCTTGAATTTGAAAGGGCTCATATCCCGAAGTCACAAAGTTCACCTTCTTATGAAAGCAATCAATATTCGCATGATTCCTCAACAATAGTCCATACCCAAAATCACATTAAAATCACACATCTTCAACATGACCAAGTCAACTACCAATAACAATCCATTCACCTTAATATTAAACCCCGAGTACATAATATCCGTAATAACAGATGATCCTATAGGTATCATATCAATCAAAGAATAATTAAGAATTACAAAAGAGGATGCAAGATGACATGAAAATTAAGGTGAAATAAAGGAATGGATGGATCCAAAATCAAAGAGCATAGCAGCAGAGGTACCATAAATAGAAAGAATACCTTCCACCACGTTATCTGATACCTTTGTCTCCTTAGCAGTCACTGCATATGACTTGCCCGAGACAGTGGATTTGGACACTAGAGCCCTCTTTAGATGGAGACAATCTTCAATCAGATGCCCCGCTTTTTCATAATTGAAGCATCGCCCAACAACTTGTAGTAGGGCTTACTTCCATGCAACTTCCCACAATGTGGATATGGATTACCTAAAGTTTGTAAGGTCGGTACAGGCTAATTGATCTTATGATGACCTGAGTTTTGAAATACGATAATTAGGGTGTAACTAAATTAATAATGATAAATTAATAATGATCAACGATTAGATTTAGAATGTGAAAAATTGAGTTTGAAAGTAGAAGAAGGAAGTTGGGCCCTATAAGGTATCGGTTTTAAAGATATGGTTAATATGGGTGGTGAGGTTTCGGATTTCCAAATATAGTAATTCAGAGGTAATTAAGTTGAAATAGGTGAATTGTAATCAAAAGATACGGGTGGAATCAGATTGAAAAGCTCAAAGATCTGGAATTGACAAAATCGAGGATCAAAGTTGTAAATCGAGAAACGTTGATTCGCAAATAAGATTTCGAGCTTCAAATAATATAATCATGGCTTATTAAGGATAAATAATTAAAATTAGGGTCCGAGGATATAAAAAATTGGGTTAGAAGGGTCGAAACGGGCCCTGGATGACGAAAATGCGAAGTAGGCTTGTTGCAAGCTCGAGACGGGCCTGATCCATGCCCAAGTAGAGCTCGAGCACCACATAAGCGGAAAAAATAGAATGCCTCACTCGAAGGGCGCTCAAGGCACGACATTGGTAGGGCGGTGAGCCTGATTACTATCCGACTGGTGCTTGAGCGCCAGTGGGGTTTTTATATTACGCGAGGGATTTCTCCCGTCATTTTTCGGTCATTTCCACTATTGAGAGAGAGAGAGAGGACGAAAGCTAGAGAGAGGAGGAGATAGATGTCCACGAGTTCGAATCCGTACAAGAGCGAGTTGAAAAGATGATAGATCGGAACGAGGTAGATACACTCATACCCTTCTCTTTTGTTTTTTTTTTTACACTTTTGTCTTATTTTCTTCAAATATCATTATTTTGATATCCGGTTAGGTTTATATATTTTTATTCCCATGATCTCAGCATGTATTTATGTGATTTTGGTGCTCAAATATGTAGATTTGATAGGTTTTCGGATAAGAAAACCCTAACCCCCATGCCCGGACATATTAGTTATAAATTTTTGGGACTTTTGCTTAATTTGGGACTTGGACATGATTACCCATGACTTATGCTTGCTAATTTATCAATTAGGTATCTGAAATTGTGGTTTTATGTGGAATTTTGCTCGAGGAGACCCTAACCCATGCTTAGACTCTATTTGAGCTACGATTTGGAGTTTGATATGTTAATTGACTTAGGATGATGTTGCCCATGCTTTGAAATTGATAAGATATCCGTTGGATGTTCAAAATTTTGAGGATTAGCCGATATATGTATTTGAACGCATTAAACGATATTCACATATTCTTTCCCATACTTAAATGTTAATTAAGTGATATGTATATTTGTAGAAATCTAATTGAATAACCTTGAAGCTTCGATATATGCATTTGTGAAAGAAATTCGCATCCAAAAGCTCTCCAAGTCAATCTGCTATTCAATGGTAAGGATTCTTAATCTTCTCTATGATTATGATATTCACATACAAGCAAAGTTGTGAAAAGACTTGATGTAACGGCCCAGATTCTAAATCATAGAAAGTCTTGGTCATTAAGTCAATATAATCAATGAGTAAAAGAAAGTTTATCCGATCAACGCCAGTTGACTGAAAATGTGAAGGGTACTTGTCTGGTCAACATCAATTGACCGGAAGTAATGAAGGGAATAATTATAAGACTAGAAGGCAAGACGGGGCAGTTAAGTTGACCAAAATTGTATGATTGTTGACCGGAGAATATAATAAGAAAGTAATCCGGTCAACGCCTGTTGACTGGAAAATGTGAGGGAGAATTTAATCGGTCAACGCTAGTTAATCGGAAAGGAACGAAGGAGGCCAGAGTAAGAAGATAACCAGCCGTAGTGGTGGGAGGAATTGATGATGGCCTGATTCGATTGTTGACTGGGAATATAAGTATTGACCGGATTCAGAGATATTGACCAGAGTGTAATACTGACGACCAGAATAAATGGATAATAAGGCTTCTAGAAAACATTTACGGAAGTAAATCGGAGAAGAAAGAGGGCAAAATGAAATGTTAACCGGCTGGAGTGGCCAGTAATGAATCGGTGAACTACTCTCACCTACTTCCACCTACTCTGAAAATCTCTGGAATTCTCGAGAAGAGACGATATGAATAAAATATCGTAGTAGGTGACCTACCTCACCTTCTCTCAACAACCCCATCTCCTATAAATGTTTGGATGCGGGGATTTGGGAGCGAGTTTAAAAGTAAGGAGTCAAAGATGAAAGAAAGGAAGGGAAGAATTCCATGCCAGACATGAGCAAGAAGTTGATGAGCATTTTCAGGCAAGAGTACTCACCTTTCTTTTATGATCATAAGTTTAATGCAAGTATATGCATATTTACAACGCAAGTATGTCTGATTTTTGATGAACTCATGTTACGGTATGTATGATATTTGTTCTGATCGTTTGATTTAAGAGAGAATATTTGTTAACCGTATGTTTAAAAGAAGCCCTGTTATTCATGATGTTTAGTTTCTTTATGCACGAAATATGATTATTTGTCGATTTGCATGAACTTCGATAATTGCATATTTAAGAAAAAGACTTCCGACTTTTGAGGAAAGGAACTCCGGTTTTAAGAAAAAGACCTCCGACTTTTGATAAAAGACCTCTGACCATTGAGAAAAGACCTTCGACTTTTGAGATATGACCTTTACCTTTTGATAAACGACCTCTGGCTTTGTTAAAAGAAAGGTATTCGGCAAGTGTGCCATAAAATTGAAATCGGCCCTCAAGTGTATTTTTAAATCAAAAAATTGTTCATGAAAGTTGAACCAGCCTTAGAGCATTTTGAAACCGAAAAATTGTTCATGAAAGTTGAACCGGCCTTAGAGCATTTTGAAACCGGAAAATTGTTCATGAAAGTTGAGCCGTCCTTAGAGCATTTTGAAACTAGAAAATTGTTCATAAAAGTTGAACCGGCCTTAGAGCATTTTGAAACCGAAAATTTGTCCATGAATTTGAACCGGCCTTAGAGCAATTTGAAACTAGAAATTTGTCCCATGAATTTGAACCGGACTTAGAGCATTTTGAAACTATAAATTTGTCCATGGATTTGAACCGGCCTTAGAGCATTTTGAAATCGGAAATTTGCCCATGAATTTGAACCGGCCTTAGAGCATTTTGAAACCAAAAATTGGTCCCATGAATTTAAACCGGCCTTAGAGCATTTTGAAATCGGAAATTTGCCCATGAATTCGAACCGGCCTTAGAGCATGTCTTGAAATCGAAAATTGTCCCACGAATTTGAAACCGGCTTGTAAAGCGACGTATAAGATCAATAATTTGAAACCGACTTCTGAGAAAAGACCTCCGGCTTTGATAAGCAAGATCTCTGATATTTTGATAAAAGACCTTTGGTTTAAGATGTTATAGGAAAGACTATACGGATTTCAATTGTTTGAAGTTAAGAACAAAGGCTATAAGAATAAGGAAAAATGTTTGTGATTCGGACAACAAGTGAAACTCTATGACTTCCGACTTTTGAACTATGATGAATGGCCAATGAAAGATATGAACTAAGAACCGAATTTCAATTAAGCTTGCTATTAAAGATGGATGAAAGATATTGGAGTGACACTCGAGGACTTCCCCTGGGCCATGGGGGATTTCTGGTGTCATAAGGCTTTCGAACAACGGTCCCGCATGCCGGGTTAAAGGCATTATCTCCTGCCTCGGGGAGCATAATGAGAGGATACGACTCTAAGTTGTGGGGTAGCACATAACCCTTCCTCGATGTTGTCCACTCCCATCCGGTTCCTAAAGATGATAAGTATTTCGTTCAGCTTTCTTTAAATTTTTTGAAGACAAGATAATAAGAAGAAGAACGAGGATTTCTGAACTTAAGAAGAATTGATATGATGACTTTTCGTTTGCTAAGTTTATGATATGGACCTCTACTTTGATCCGATTATATGTATATTAATATTTTCTACATGTGGGTACCTTGCCGGACTTTACAGCTCACTCTTGCCATTTTTTTTAGTTGATGAGAAGCTTATGGAGGACGAAATTGAGTAAAGTCATATGAAGTAACTAGACGGTATAGCTGGCCCGAGCTGATCTGTGAAGGAATTAATGTATTTCTTTTGATGTTTTGAGAATGATTTGTAAAATAGTTCCGTTATAAAAAAAATTATGGATGTTAGCATGTTTCCGTAATTATAATATGGATGAATGAAGTCAATATTTCTAGTAGTATCTGATGTCATGTCAAGGTTTTTTTGTAGTCGACCAACCTGAGTATTGGCCGGCTAGGTGTGAGACTTAACACTGTGATGGCCAACTCAATGAGTTCGGCCTTAAGCGATCCTGTGTATGAAGTGAATGGTATATATAAAAGAAGGAAAAAATTTTTATGTCAATCTAGTTGGTATTATTTTATATATGACATAAAGGATGGGCTTGACGAGGCCTTATGTGGTGGAATATGACCGGTCCGTCATACTTGAAATCTGCTAGCAAGATAAAAAGTATACGAACATTCAGAGAAAAGTTTCACATTTGGAAAATTGATTGATTTGTTCTCCCAGATGGAGATATTTGTATTAAAATTTTGGTGGATTTTCTCTCAATGAATAAGTAATCATGAAACTAGAACCCGAATTTATATTTTGATGGGTAATGTTCTCAAGTATGTAACTAGTATGACAGAGAAGACTTAAGGAATTAACCTTACCACATGTTGTAGCAAGTAGTACTATGGACATGCCTTAGGACATTAGGGTAGTAATCGAGGATAGCTCCATCCATGGAGTGGTATGTGATCTACCCTTCCTCAGGGATTTAATTTTGAAGGATAAATATTTTAAACGATCTCACCCTCGGGGTGAAAATTTGGGAATGAAAACTTTGAACTTTTAAACTTTGGCTTTGGATTATGTGTGGTGAATACAATCTATTATTGATTATTCACTCCCTTAGCTGGTAGGGTCTACTGGTTCAGGTCTACAAAGAAGAGTAATTATGCTAAATCTACATCCTAAATAATATAAGAATAAGGAAAGAAATCAATTGCACTCCAAGTATGCTTCATTAAGTTTTGTCTATGCATATCTCCATGTTCACATATAATTCTTCTTCTTAACTTTGTTATTATTGTTTATTATTTCGATATGATGTATTTGTTGAGCTATTAGATCACTCTTGTTTCTTCTTCCTTCCAGATGAGAGTTACAAGTTGACGTCTAATTAGTTAAGTAAGGCGGGAGATAAGCTAAAGAAATCGGCTAAACTTTGAGGACTTAAAACTAGAGCATGGGTGTTATAATTGAAATGTAAATAGTTTAGTTAGTTTATTGTTGTATATGATGATGATGATATAATACGTTTGTATTATGATGTATGTATTGTTTAGCTTCTGCAAATGATTTTATGGTTTAGTTTGCTTCCGCAATATTTACTTTGTGATCTTGGATTTTGTTATGGTCCTAAATGATATCTCTCTTAGATCCAATATAGTAGTAGAGATACCATGTTAGAACCATGGATGATATGGCAATTGTGGATCCTATGTGTGCACGTTGTGGTTGTGGCTGAATATTGAAGTTTGGCTATTTTGTATGTTGTACAAGTTTATTTATACAGGTTATATGTATGAATTTGGCCCATATTTAGGAAAAATTCTGTTCAATTTTCTATAAAATTTTATACTATTTAATTATGAGCATTAGTTTGGTATGTTTATTGATGGAGGTTATTAGAGGAAAATAACTCGTTCCATCATAGATCTTCTTCTCCTTATTAGACTACTTCACTCTCTTTGGCGATATCCCTGAACTTGCACCTATACCAGTACTAGCACTGGTACCAGCACCACCTCACTTGGACACTTCTTCTTAAATAACTCTTCCTTCTCGATCCTGAGATTGGCTACCATCACGCGTAGTTCTTTGTCTAGGTCCCATTGCTAATGCTCTTTCTAAAATAAGAATAATGCAAGTTAGTTCATAACTTGGATACTAAATAGGACACTACAATCTATACAATCAGACACAACTACTAATCCTAACTTAGTTATAGTTATCTGATCTATATTAACCTACACCTTTCTCTACTTATTCAATCTAACTCATCCTAACTTAAGCTTCTGTATAAGATCTAGATCAAGTTTAAGGCATCTCATTCTCTAACACCACCTGTGACGAACCGGATTAACTAAAAGCCAATTAAATATAATGTTCATCAAATCTAAATACAAGTCACAAAATATCCAATCTTATAAATATAAAACCAAGGATTCACAAAATCCAAAACTGCCATAATAAGTTCGTGGCTCCAATATTGCATTTTTGGATACAACGTCGGGATAGAGAGATGCCACTAGGTACCAAAAATAAATCATAATGACCTGTGAAAGCATATAAAATTATCGATATACAGCGAAAGCTAAACTCATCAGAGTATCATCAAAATAACCAAAATATATCAATATATCCTTCCATACATATACAGAAATCCACAAAATCATCCTCCAAGCCTAGTAAATCCACGACCTCTAATCCAGCTCATCCAGCATCAGCTTGTGCTCATCTGAAGGTAAGAAAAATAGTAAGGGAGTGAGTTGAATACTCGGCAAAGTATAAATATAAGTAAGAACAGATGCAATATACTTAAAATAAATCGAAGAAACCGGATAGGATCATAATGTATATACATAAGCATGAAATGTGAGGTTTTAGGTTAAGAAAATAATAATTAAAAGGTAATTAAGTTAACATAAGTGAATTGTGGTAGAAAGGTATAGGAGGAATCGGATTGAAAAGCTCAAAGAGTCAGAATTTGTAAATCGGGAATGGAAATTGTAAGCCGTAAAATATTAATTCATAAATAAGATTTTGGATTTTAAATTATGAAAATCATGATTTATTAATGTTATATAATCAACAGTAAGGTCCAAGGATGTGAAAGATTGGGTTAAAATGGTCAAAACGGGTCCTGAACGGCAAAAACGCGAAGTGGGCTTGCTGCAGGCTTGTTGCGGGCCTGACCCGCGCCCTCCGTGGGCTCAAGCCTACGAAGAGCACAGAACCTAGATTTGTCTGTGCTTGTCGCATGCTCGCTACTTGCTCGAGCAGGCCTAGGCAGTAAGGTTGCGCTCGCTGCACGCTCGATGCAAGCTCGAGCGCCAGCTTGTTTTAAAGCCTCATGCTGCTTTGTGATTTTCATTTCCCCATGTTCTAAAACTTTCTAGAGTGAGAGAGGGCACCAATTCTAGAGAGAGAAAGGAGGAGATCGAGCCAATGGAGTCCGAATTCGTCTGAGAGCTAGTTATAAAAGTGGTAATACGCGTCGAGGCAAGTGTTCTCATATGCACTAACTTTCCTCTTTCGATATTTTTCAATTATCATCAGGTATTTTTGTCTCGATACCCACTCAAACCATGAAAAATATAATACTCGTGACTTGAGACCAAGGATTGTGTAATTTATTATCTGATTTACTCACCGATCCGGCGGTAGAGTACTACCAAACCCTAACCTACGAAAATTGGGGGTTTTCAATTTTTACACCTTATTTCATTAAATTGACCCCAAAATAGGAATCCCTACGTCCCAAATGTGTATATATGTTGGCCGTACGATCGATCTCGCACGTTTTGACCCGTTCACGGCATTTGAGCCCTCTAAAATGCCACTATCACTGTTCATCCAAGACGAAATGGGAAAATTACATTCTTCCACCTTCGTATGATGTTGAATTGACCCCAAAATGTGAATCACCACGTCCCAAATGTGTATATAAATCGACCGGGTGATCGATCTCGCAAGATTCGACCCGTTTGCAGCGTTCGAGACCTCTAAAAGTGGCCTGACACTGTTCATTCGAAAATAAAGTGTAATTTTGCAAGCTCTACCTCTATTTAATTATGAAGTTTTGGATACGTTGTTGTAATATAATGTAAATAATCTTGTTGGATTAATGTGATTGTTATTATTTTATGGTTATTGTTATGCTTCCGCAGGTTTCTGGATTTAGTTATACTTCTATATTTATGTTGATGTTTTGGATTTCGTTTAGTCCTAAACAGCATCTCTTTAGACCCAATATTATAGATAGGAGTACTGTGTTGGAGTCGTGGATGGTATGACGATTGTGATCCTGTGTATTGTATTGTAGGCTAAAATGTTGATTATTGGATAGTTATGTGCTTGTACAGGCTATTTTAAGCAGGTTATATTTTTTATTTTTTATCCAGTTGTAGAAAAATTCTACCGAAATTTCTGTAGAATCCATAATGATAAATTATGGCATAAGTTTATGTTACCATTGACGAAGGTTATTTAAGGAAAATAATTTGGTCTGTCACAGTTGGTATTTTGAATCGTATGCAGAAGTTTAAGTTAGATTAAGATTGATCGAATAATTAAATGATGGCATATAATGATTAAGCTAGTCCGGATAGTTTTAGTTACTCCAATCCCAATTACTTAGGCTAGCACTAAGTTAGGAATGATGATTTAGTTCGATCAGTTAGCTTATGCGTCCCAACTAATATTCTAGGAGTGGCCTAATCTGAATTATTCCTATTTCAAGGAAGTGTTAGCAGTGGCTCCTAGAAGGGGACTACTAATATTAGTGGCTAATTACAGGGTCGAGAGGAAGATGGTGTATAGAGACACCTTAATATTAGAATTTGATTGGTATCAATTGGGTTCTTAAATTGGTCAATATTGATTCGACGCCTAGATTAATTAATTAATCTCGGTTTGAGGTTTAGGTTTGATCGGCTCTGGATTGAAGTCTTTAGGCTAGTAATTTGCTAAGAAGGATTTCTTGACCAACCTAGCAAGCATGATGAATAGGGTGGAGTCAACGGCTCAAGGTTAGTATAACTGGAGTTAATTTTGGGCATACCAAGTCCCAGGATGACAATTCATAATTGATTTGGAGGTGCTTAAGTGTCTAAACTTTTGGGTAGCTCAGATCCTATTGAGGTTGAGATGTGGATTCTGAGACTTAAGATGATGTTGCGATGATCCCATGTCCGATAGAAGATAAGGCGTGTTGCCCCATGTTAGACAGGAGGTGAAGTCGATCTCGGTTAGTTGACGTGGAAAAGATCATGGGCCTTGAGGATTAAGAGATATTGTCCTATATGTTTATGGAAGCTTTATGGATGAATGTTTTGTTTCGGTGAGAGTCTCAGGAGCATGTTTTAATAGTGATTTAGTTTAATCGCAAGATTGAGGAATGTCCTTATCTAGGAATGGACGGTGAAAAGGTCCAGTGTCTGAATCGGGATTCTAAGGTATTAACTCAGGATGTTAAATGTCGCCTATTGTGATAAGAGGTAATGCTTTTGGGTTTGATATTGTAGCCTGGTGTCGTTTTGGGGATTCCGAGCCCATATTGCGTTGTGTATTTGAGTTATGTGTAACTGGGGGACGTAGGCCTTGCAATAGCTACAAAGGTGACCAAGTATTCAGAAGGATAGAGATATATTAAGATGGATGTACATTGATGAATCTTGAATAAAAGTCTTCCCGAAGAGACTTTGGGACTATAATCTAAGTCATAGATAGCTTGATCGCTGGACTAAGGATAGTTCGTATCCTCTAGCCTCGCAGTGAAGAAAACCAGTGCCTTGGATCGGAGTTTTGATGGCGGTGGCGCATAAGGAAATTATGTTGATCGCCATGATGGAAGACGAGATTTCTCAATTTTGATGTCACAAGACCTGTATCATTTGGGATCCCGAACATATAATTCTATGATTCCTAAGTTTATTTATTTATTTAAGGATGCAAGCTTAATAAAAGCGGTATCGAGGGTTATGACATTTTTTTGGGTTTGTAGATGTAATTAGTTAGGTTAATCTGAACCATTTTGTGGTGCCAATCTTGATGTGACATTATGGATGATTTGGTCAATAAGTTGTCGAGTCGATTTGAATTGGATTGGTAAGCATATTATGTCTTGCAATTGAATTGTATGATCTTGAGCTTGAGTTTGAGGTAGCTAAGGTATCAAATTTTAATCCGATCTTAGTAGTAGTTTGGTGGGTGAACCGTTGTGCTAGACTGGGTTGGACTAGCTAAAAGATAGCATCTTACAATCGGGTTGTGGGATCTGAAGCATAAGTTTGAAATTGATCGAGGTATCAATAGATTAGTGTCGTATTTCCTGCAAATCAATTAATGAGGATTTGTACTAAGTCCAATTTATATAGGCGACCACGCCCAAAGGTCATTTTGTGGTCATTGAGGGGTTTTGGTTATGTGAATATTTGAGAATGTTATCAGAAAGAAGAGTAAACTGATATATCTTTGGTCAATAATTTGAAGTTGTGTCAAAATCGATGCCGATCATTGAGGATTCCATGTAAAGTCGAGGAGGTATCGGCTTTGTATCATAGTGGAATACTCTAGAACCTTCAAGGTAAATAAGACGAGCCAACTAGGTTGTTCATGAATTTTAAAAATGGGGTTGCCTAAGAGATTAATGATTTAATAAGTGAACTTTGTGAATGGATAGGTGAATTGTGTGGGCTGTATAAAGGCTTAATGATTGCTAAAATCGATTTGGGTCCATAGAGTGTTAATTGTGGATTACTGGGGGTTGTAGACCTGGCAGTATTCAGGATAAGGATATGGTTACTACGAAGTCCAAAAATATTATTAAGTTTTGTAGGTTCGTGGTGTCTCATGAAATTTTATGGAATGGATCTTTTGGCCATATTCAGGCCCGTGTTGAGGTGACTTCATTGATGAATTCAAAAAGACATAGGGTTTATGTGATTTGTTTGAGGATTATATCATAAATTATGAACCGCTGTTAATCCGTATGCCCCATTGAGAAGGGAATGCGAGTTTAGTTTGAGGAAATGCCTTATTAAGCATGTGGTTCTTTGGTAGCATGATTTTGAAATCCATAAAACTTTAAGTGATGGCTAATTGGGAATACCGATTAGTGCCGTGGAAGCGTATGGTCATTTTGGGCCTAACCGAAGTTATTTAGTGACTGGACAAGTATTCCTTCAGGATTACAGTGTCAGTGAGACGTTTGACTTAGAAGAGATTTATAATTGTAAGAACAAAAAATGAAATGGTAGTTTCCGGGGACTAAAAAGGGTTAATTGACGTCCATGTCATTTTGGTTGACCCTTGATCGGTCTAGTAAATTATCGTAGAATGTAATACTTTTAAGAAAGGATAGGATTATATTACTCTTACATCATGATTGGTGGCCACCCTCGGATTAAGTGGGGGAGAAGTTCATAATTAGAGTTACTCCACGTGTAGGTTAGAATTAGCAATTGAAGTCTCCCTTGTATCGATAGTCGAAGAAATCAGTAAGTATTTGGGTTAAGCCGTTTTGGAGACTAGGAATTCATATTGAGATGAGGGCCCCCTAGGATAAGTTGTTTGATCAAAGATGTGACGTAGAATTGTGAAGAAGGAATTCTGAAAGAATTTTTTTCCCCAATTATAAATCCTGAGGTTCGTCTAATTTTGAGGATGAAATTTTTACAAGTGGGGGAGAGTTGTGAGGTTTCAGGTTAAGAAAATAATAATTATAAGGTAATTAAGCTAACAAATGTGAATTGTGGTAGAAAGGTACAGGAGGAATCGGATTGAAAAGCTCAAAGAGCCGGAATTGGTAAATCAGAAACAGAAATTGTAAGCCTTAAAATATTAATTTGTAAATAAGATTTTGGATTTTAAATTATGATAATCGTTATTTATTAAAGTTATATAATCAACAGTAAGGTCTAAGGATGTAAAAGATTGGATTAGAATGGTCAAAACGGGTCCCGAACGACAAAAATGCAAAGTGGCCTTGCTGCAGGCTTGCTGCGGGCTTGACCCGCGCCCTCTGTGGGCTCGAGCCCATGGATAGCACAGAATCCAGATTTGTCTATGCTCTCTGCGTGCTTGCCGCGCGCTCGAGCCGGCCTGGGCAATAAGGTTATGCCCGCCGCAGACTTGATATGCACTCGAGTGCCAACCCTTTTTGAAGCTGCGTGCTACTTTGCGATTTTCATTTTTTCACGTTCCAAAACTTTCTAGAGAGAGAGAGGATGCCGATTCTAGAGAGTTGAAGGAGGAGATCGAGCCCGAGGAGTCCAAATCCGTCCAAGAGCTAGTTATAAAAGTGGTAATACGTGTGAGGCAAGTGTTCTCATACTCACTAGCTTTCCTTTTTCGATGTTTTTTGGTTATCATCGGGTATTTTCATCTTGATACCCACCCAAACCATGAAAAATGTAATATCCGTAACTTGAAATCAAGGATTGTGTAATTTATTATCCGATTTATTCACCAAACTAGCCGATGGAGTACCACCAAACCCTAACCTACGGGAATTGAGGGTTTTCCGTTTTTACACCTTATTTCGTTAAATTGACCCCAAAATGTGAATCCCCACATCCCAAATGTGTATATATGTCGGCCGCGCGATCGATCTTGCACGTTTCGACCCGTTCGCGGCGTTCGAGCCCTCTAAAATGCCACTGTTACTATTCATCCGAGACAAAATGGGAAAATTGCATGCTTCTACCTTCGTATTTTGTTGAATCGACCTCAAAATATGAATCACCACATCCCAATTATATTTATATATCGGCCATACGATAGATTTTGTTGAATACTATTGTGGAAGAATGAGGATTGCCCTGATCCCTAGGGGATATGGGGTGAGTTGAGATGGTCAAGTGCTGCAGGCCTAAAATGTAGTCGATGGTCGAGTGCTGCAGACCTAAAATGTAGCCGGCTTTAGAATGTGTGGCAGACACATTTCTTTCATCGTTCTCTCATAGCGTTGGTTAGTACGACCTACTAGCCCAGGTCCGCAAAGATTAATAAAAGTAATAAAATGAATAGACGTAACCGAAATAAACATGCGAACCAAATGATCCCAGATGGCCCCCTTCTCGCATGCTTCCTTTTATTCAAGTCATATGTTTTCCCTACCCAATTACTGTTTTTCCTGTTATTTGCTGTAATTAGTGATGTATGATTATATTTGTTGAGTTGTACGCTCACTCTTGCTGTTTCTCCTTCCAGATGAGAACATTAAGCCGGAGCCTAATTATTTAGAGTAAGGAGAGAGACTTGCTTGAGAAGATTAGTTGGATGTCGAAGGCTTGAAGTTTTGGATACGTTGTTGTAATAGAATGTAAATAGTCTTGTTGGATTAATGTGATTGTTATTATTTTATGGTTATTGTTATATTTCCGTAGGTTTCTGGATTTAGCTATACTTTTGTATTTATGTTGATATTTTGGATTTCGTTTAGTCCTAGACAGCACTTTTTAGACCTAACATGGTAGACAGGAGTACTGTGTTAGAGTCATGGATGGTGTGACGATTGTGATCCTGTGTATTGTATTGTAGGCCAAAATATTGATTATTGGATAGTTGTATGCTTATATAGGCTATTTTAAGTAGGTTGTATTTTTTATTTTTCATCCAGTTATAGAGAAAATTCTGCCGAAATTTTTACAAAATTCATAATGATAAATTATGAGTATAAGTTTATGTTACCATTGACGGAGGTTATTTAAGGAGAATAACCCGATCCGTCACATGAAACATGATCAAATGTATTTTCAGAATATAATTAACTTTTCACGTTTTATATCTGACTCATTTAGTTTCTAAAATATGTAAAAATTTATTCATATTTAGCGATCAGAGCTAATAGGCCTTACTAGCTAATCAAGTAGACCAATCAAGGAAAGAAAAATGTTATTCTACACAATTTAAGGCACTATCCACATACCTCAATTTTAATATCCCATGATAGGCAGTGTACCTTTAATCCCGGATATACTAGGCCATAGTTCTTCTTAGCCACTAAAAATTTTCTCGTGGCCTAGGAAAAATTCATCGATTTACTACTGTAATATCTTAAGGTCTGTTAGGAAATATTATCTTCTGAAATATAAATCTTTGGTCCAATTTCTTGATTACTTATTCCTAAGAGAAATTTTACATTTAATTCTTAACATATAGTTCTCACTTTTTGGAGAACAATTTGTCAATCTTAATAAATTATGGTGTTTCTTGTTATACTTTTCATAATTCTCTTCATATCATATGCACATATTTCTTATTACACAGCCTTCACATGATTTCAAATACATACATAAATGGACATAGTTTAGAAAAATTAGAAAATTCTTACCACATTGAGCCCAAAAAAATATTATGACTTTCGAACAACAAATTTCCTCATATAAGGTATCAAACATAATTTTCAAAACATACAAAATAACATATGCAAAATATATGTGAATAAATATCAAATAATTAAGATAATCACGTTCACAAAGATAGGGATTCCAATTTTCAAAGCAAAATTTGACATATAACCAAAAATAAAGAGAGAAATTCGTGTACGAGGGTTAGGGTTTCCAAATTAACATAATACTTCACAAAGCAATGAAATCAAGCAAGAAATCAACGTATATGAGTGCACTTACTTCGACTCAATCTACAAGTTTCTCAACTAGTTCTAAACCCAAAAACAGACTCGAAAGCCTCGAACTCCTCCTCTCTCTCTTCTCCACCGTGTTCTCTCTCTCTCCTCTTTGTCTTTTCTATCAAAAATGGTGGAAAAAAGATGACGTGCAGGTTATATATCCAGATTGGCACCTTAGGCACTAATTGGACGAGCATCGGGCACCACATTCTAGAATTTACACTTCGGGCACTTATCGGGAGTGCTTCGGGTACCACATTCTAGAAATTGGCCCCAGAACCACTTCGGGCATTCGTCGGGCTCTACATTCTTGAAATTACACCCAAGCATATCCTCGAGGGTGCCTTGGGCATCCCCCCTCCCTATTTCGCTTCTAAAATTTAATTTTCTGCATACATTTCACCTAATTTTAATTATATTAGTTTAATTGTTCATAATTACTATATTTTAAAAATCAATACCTTACACCCCTAAAGTGACTCTTATGTGCTACAGTGTTTTACCACAATACCCGAAGCGTGCTAGATGGAAACATGTGCATCAATCTTTTATAAAAGTCATATCTGGCTGATTTTTTATTATTCTTTACTAAATTTTGAGATAAGCGAGAGAAGGAGAAGAATAGAAGAGAGAAAATGAAAGAGAAAAGATAAGAAACGGTCATTTGAGGTGAATCTAAAAAAAATTTTGGTGAATTAAAGTCAAGGCAAGTGCATCCCAATCCCCCTTTTTTTATTGTTGATTTTTTTCTATTTTTTAATATTTATTATTCTAAATACTC
>JAODPA010080100.1:0-26832 GCA_025585075.1 Nepenthes mirabilis | reverse complement strand
TGTAGGACAAGTCCTTATCAATGGACAAGGTCCCGAAATCAATCACGTGCGCTGGATCGTTTGCCAAAATACAAACACCTGTAAATCAATCCTGCATAACAATCTACAACCATCCAAAAAAAACTACAAGTCTTGATGCTCAACACACTACACAGGATCTAATCGCCACATCAACCGAGTGGCACCGACATCATAACTCCCGTATAATACCGGTGGATAACCTCCATCATAACCACTATGAGAAGGGCCTATGGAAGCATAAAAACCACAATATACAGTGGAAACTAATCCATCATTCATTCATGCTAAACATCATTAATTATTACCATACATGTTTTATACAGCTACAACAGTAGGACCAAAATTTCTGTTGCATACACAAAATCAGCTAAGTCCCAGCCCCAGTCCTGCATGTAATATTAGCTGTCAATCGCACTTCTATGGTCTACTCTCCTCGTCAGGTATCAATGTGTTCTCATTTGAAAGATATATAGTAAGGGTGAGCGTACAGCCCAACAAATGAAATCATATATCACTAACTACAGCTATTTACAGGAAAGACAGTAATTAGGTATGGGAAATCATATAACTTGGATAAAGAAAGCATGCGAGGAGAGGGAGCATCGGGAATCATTTAGTTCGCATGTTTGTTCTTGTTACGTTCATTCACTTTCATTGCTTTCATCAATCTTTGTGGACTCGGGATAGTATGTCGTACTAACCAACGATAGGAGAGGACGAGGAAAGAAATGTGTCTACCACACATTCTAAGGCCGGCTACATTTTAGGTCTGCAGCACTCGACCAACGGCTATATTTTAGGTCTACGGCACTAGACCATCGGCTACATTTTAGGCCTGCAGCACTCGGCCATCTCAATCGCCCCATATCTCCTGTTTACCAGAGCAATCCTCGTTCTTTCATAGTAGCATCCTAAAGCGCACCCTAAATATCACCTGCCCCTAAGAGCGGCCGAAGTATTCCTTGGGTTCCTACCGTGATGTACATAGTAAGTTTGAGGGTACTATCCCTATGATCTGTGATCCTAATTTCAAGATTAGTCTTAATCCTTGAAGGGGAATCCACCATTGCCATATACATTCTCAAACTAGGAAATCACATTCCCATCACATGTCTCCAACCGAGAGACCAAATCCATCACTTACACTTTGTGGATTCCCTTCCATTTACTCCTTCAGTTCCTTCCTTTCATTTGGAGTTTAGATCTTTCAACCAATAAGTTCAACTCGTAAGAAAGTTTGATTATACTTACTTCCGTGGGTCAAACACCACCTTAGAAGCCCTTGGGACGCATCCCCTTGCTCCCGGTGTACAATTACACATTTTAAAGCTTACAATTTGACATAACATTTCGTCATAAGTTTCATTACAATTGAGGAGAGCTAAAGCATATACACTTACCTTCCAATTTCGGATGAACATTGTTAGGCTACCTTTAGAGGGCTCAAACGCCGCGAATGGGTCAAAGTTTACGAAATCGGTCGTCCGATCAACACATGCTTTTGGGATGCGGGGATTCATATTCTAGAGTCATTTCAACATTTTATGAAAGTAAAAACAAGCAATTTCCCCTTTATGTCTAGGGTGAACAGTGTCAATGCCCATTTAGAGGGCCCGGATGCCGGGAACGGGTCGAGACGGGCAAGATCGATCACGCGGCCATCGTATATACACATTTGGGATGTGGAAATTCACATTTGGGGTCAATTTAACGAAATGAAGTGTGAAAACAAAAAACCACCAATTTCTTGTAGGTTAGGGTTTGACGGTACTCCACCGCTCGGATCGTTGAGTAAATCGGACAATAAATTACATAATCCTTGGTCTCAAGTCACGGGTATCACATTTTCGATAGTTTGGGTGGGTATCGAGACGAAAATACCCGACAATAATCGAAAAATATCGAAAGAGAAAAGTTAGTGAGTATGAGAACACTTGCCTCGACGTGTGCTATCACTTTTATAAATGGCTCCCGAGCGGATTCGAACTCTATGGCTCGATCTCCTCCTTTCTCTCTCAAAAACTGGCGCTATTCCTCTCTCCTCCTCTCAAAAAACCCTCTGAAAATGAGAAAAGTAGAAGAAACATGAAGCAGGTCACGTTTTTATTCCCGTCAGGGCGCTCGAGCACTGGGCAAGCCAGCGGCGAGCGCGGCCTCGCTGCCAGCCTGAGCTTGAGCGTGCACAGGCGCTCAGCGGGCGGGGGAGCTACAGGATTTTACCGCTTGAGAGCACAGCAGGCACAGCCTGCGGGTTGCACCACTACTTTTTACGCTTGAGCCTGCGCTCGAGCGCACAGCAAGCGCAGTCTGCTGGCAACATCTTAGCAATTCACAACCCGATTTTCCTTCTGATACACATACTTATACATTCAATAGGTCTAGTATTAATTATTATCACGTTGATTTTCTCGTATTTATTATATTTTTAGATTCGGAACCTCACAATTCTCCCCCACTTATAGAAATTTTGACCCAAAATTTAACAAATCCAAAACTTGAATAAGCTACATACCTCGGAATAGATGGGGATACTTTTCCCAGATTCCGTCCTCTCTTTCCCTTGTCGCCTCCTCGCAAGAGTGGTTCCTCCATAAAACTTTCACGAGAGGAATCGTCTTGGAGTGCAAAATTTGGTCCTTCCAATCTAAGATCTCGACCGGTTCCTCTACATAAGCTAAATCCTCATCAATAGCCAAAGGACCATAATCAATCACGTGAGATGGATCATACACGTACTTCCTTAACATGGAAACATGGAAGACATTGTGCACCTCAGCCAAACTCGGTGGCAAAGCTAGATGGTACGCCACCTCGCCAACTCGCTTAAGAACCTCAAACGGTCCAATGAAACATGCCTTCAGCTTCCCTTTTACGCTAAATCTAAAAATCCCCTTCCACGGCGAGACCTTAAGGAAGACGAAATCTCTAACCTCGAATCTAAGCTCGAACCTCCTTTAATTAGCATAACTCTTCTGTCGGCTCTTGGTGATTTTTAACTTTTCCACAACCACCGCTATCTTTTCCGATGTCTCCCGAATAACTTCCGGGCCCAACAACCGCCTATCCCTGATCTCCTCCCAATGAATGGGGGATCGACACTTCCTACCATAAAGTGCCTCAAAGAGAGTCATTCCGATAATCGCTTGGAAACTGTTGTTATAAGTGAACTCAGTCAGTGCTAGAAAATCATCCCAATTCCCATGGAACTCCAATACTGAAGCCCAAAATATATCCTCTAGTATCTGGATCGTCCACTCCGACTGGCCGTCCGTCTGAGGATGATACGCTGTACTAAACTTCAGGTTCGTCCCTGACTCCCGATGCAAGCTCTCCCAAAATTTAGAGACGAACCATGGATTGCGATTGAACACAATCGATGCTGGCACGCCTTGCAGTCTCACGATCTCATTGATGTACAACTGTGCCAGACGATCGTAGGAGTACATAGTCCAACTAGCTATAAAATGAGCAGATTTTGTTAACCGGTCAACAATGACCAAGATCGCATCATGATTCTTTGGAGTTCTAGGCAATCCTAACACGAAGTCCATCAAAATGTCCTCCCACTTCCAGCTGAGAATGGGTAGGGGCTGTAATAATCCAGAAGGCTTCCTCCTCTCAGCCTTCAACTGCTTATAGATGAGACATCGATTAACGAAAGCCACGATCTCTCTCCGCATGTTTCTCCACCAGAACATTTTTCTCAAATCTTGATACATCTTGTTTATATCGGGGTGAACCGTGTACCGAGTCCTGTAAACCTCCTTCATTATTTCTTCCTTTAGTCCCTTAACATCGGGTACACATAGCCGCTCTCAAAATCTCAAAACTCCATCAGCACACACACTAAAATCAACTCGAGAGTCTCTGCCGAGGTCCCCACAATATTAATCAGAAATGGGTCACTCACCTACCCTTCCTTGATCCTCTGAAGGATCTCGAGCTGTACTTGCAGAAAGGATAACATCATCCTGTTACCCTTAGTGTAGCGCTGGATATGGCAAGACTTCAAGCAGTCTAACAACTCCATCTGCTTAATCTGCATGGTCGCCACCAAACAGGTTCGGCAACTCAAGGCATCCACGACCACATTCACTTTCCTTGGTCGGTACTGGATCTCACAATCGTAGTCCTTTAGAAGCTCAATCCATCGCCGCTGCCTCATATTTAGCTCCTTCTGTGAGAAAAATACTTGAGGCTCTTGTGGTCGAAGTACACCAGGAATTTCTCTCCATAAAGATAGTGTCTCCAAATTTTTAAAATAAAAACCACCGCGGCCAACTCCAAGTCATGGGTCGGATAGTTTTTCTCGTGAGTCTTCAACTGTCGAGACTCATAAGCAACTACTCTTTCCCGTTGCATAAGAACACATCCGAGTTCCACTTTAGACGCAACGCAATACACCTCGAACCCACCAGAATTATCAGGAAGAGTTAGAATCGGGGCAATTGTCAACCGATCCTTCAGCTCTTGGAAGCTTTTGTCACACTCCTCGGTCCAGGCAAAAATTACCTCCTTTGTTAGACGAGTGAGGGGTAAGGCTATCCGAGAAAAATTCTCAATAAAACGACGATAATAGCTAGCCATCCCCAAAAAATTTTGAACTTCAGACACAGTCATCGACTGACTCCAATTGACCACCGCTTTAATTTTCTGCAGGTCCACTGAGATGCCTCTATGAGAAATTACATGGCCTAAGAACACCATCCTGTCAATCCAAAACTCACACTTCTTCAACTTCGCAAACAACTGATGCTCCTAAAGAGTCTGTAGCACAATTCTCAGGTGCCCTTTGTGCTCGACGCGATCCCTGGAGTAAATTAGAATATCATTAATGAAAATCACAACAAACTTATCCCATAATGGCTAGAAGACCCGGTTCATCAAGTCCATAAACACGGCTGGAGCATTAGTTAACCTGAATGGCATCACCAAAAATTCATAGTGACCATACCTCGTTCGAAAAGCCGTCTTTACAATATCCTCCTACTTAATACAAAGCTGATGATATCCCGACTGAAGGTCAATCTTGGAATATACTAAGGATCCTTGCAATTGGTCGAAGGGGTCATCGATCCACGGCAGAGGATACTTGTTCTTGATTGTAATTTTATTCAACTCATGGTAGTCTATACATAACCTCAAGGCCCCATCCTTCTTTTTGACGAATAGGACCGGAGTGCCCCATGGTGATACACTGGGTCAAATGAAACCCGTATCAAGTAAGTCCTGCAGCTGCTGTTTCAACTCCTTTAACTCAACAGGAACCATATGGTAGGAGGCTTTTAATATGGGTGCCGATCCTGGCACGAGATCAATCCCAAATTCAATCTCACGATGTGGTGGCAGGGTAGACAACTTGTCGGGAAACACGTCCTTGAATTCACACACCACCGGAATGTCCTTTACAGACAAATCCTGACTTTCCACCATACTAACATAAGCCAGAAAGGCCTCACACCCGCTATTCAATAAATGGCGAACCTGTAGAGCAGAAATAAAACTAGACGGCTCCACCCTCCGAACTCCTTGGATATAGAAGGGTTCGCAATCTGGAATAGCAAAATCCACCCTTTTGTAGAAACAATCAATAGTCGCGTGATATATAGACAGTCAATTCATACCCAAGATAACATCAAAATCACACATATCTAGAAGAGTCAAATCAATGGCAAAAAGAAGTCCCTTCACCTCCACAATACACCCTGAATAGGACATATCGGTCACAATAAAGGACCCCGTGGGCGTGGATATAACCAAAAAAAATCAAGGGTCATGAGGGAGGGAGTAATATAATAAGCCAGCCGAGGAAAAATAAAGGAGTGTATGGACCCAGAGTCAAAATGTACTGAGCAAGAAATACCATAAACTAAAAGTATACCTTCCACCACCTCATCTGATGCTCTGGCCTCGCTAGCAGACACCATAAAAGCTTTACCCTGCACCGCTGGCTTCGGAGCCCTAAACCTCGATTCCTGAGGGCACTCCCTAGCTCAATTCCCCACTTGGCCACGAGTGAAGCAAGCACCCGTCAACCTGGGACACGGTCTACCCTCATGCATTCTTCCATAGTGCTGACATGAACCCACCAAGGCTTGAGAAGACAATAAAATCTGGCCACTCTGTCCAAAAATCGGCTATCTCAGCTTCTTGTATGGTCTCCCCGAACTAGTCCTGGTGCTGGCACTTGTCCCGCTCTTACTAGCCAACCTCTTTCTGAAAAATTATTCCTTTGCATGCCCTTGCTCATAAATCAAGGCTTGATCCAGTATATCAGCATAGGTGGCCAATTTAAGGGTCGCCAACTGCTTGCGAATGTCATCCCACAAGCCCATTAAAAACTTTCTAGTCCTCCTTTCTTCATCTTCGACCATATAGGGAGCGAACCGTGACAACTCTGAAAACTTAGCGTCGTACTCCGCCACCGTTTGGTTCCCTTGCCTTAGCTTGAAAAATTCCTCCTCTTTCTGAATACGGAGGCTAGATGGAAAGTACTTCTCTAGAAACGCATCCTCAAATATTTTTTAGGTAATCTCAGCCTCCGGTACACCTAACGCTCTTTTCCTCGTCTGCCACCAATGGTGAGCCTTACCCTCTAGCCGGTAAGACGTGAACAGCACCCCATCCTCCACTGGACATTTGATCACGGCAAATACCCTCCTAAGGCTCTCCAACCATGAATCTGCCTTAAGTGGGTCGGCTCTTCCGTAAATGCCGGCACTCGCTCCTGAACGAAGCGATCATAAGCAGATGGCTCTATATTAGCAGGAGCCTGAACAGGAGCCGGGATAGGAACAGGGGCCAGATGTCACTGCTCTATATTCTCAATGATGTTCATGAGACGCCCCAACAAATTCAAATACTCTGCCTCTCGATCTTGGGGCGGCTCATCCCTTTGCAAACCTTGATGTCTAGGCGGCATCGTCAACTTTAGAAGTCACCACTGAAAAAGAAATAACAAAGGTTGAGCCAAAGGTTTAACCCTCCCCAACGACATTACCAGATTTGATAATACTCATGCAATTAAAGAGAAAATTCGAAATGAGGGTTTTTAATTATCCTAACTTTTCCACATTAACTCATTCGGCCTTAACCCATACTACCCTAGGCTTTCGCATAAATTCAGATTCATCCTAAGGCATCCCTTCTCTGATACCAACAGTGACGGACCGAGTTATTTTTCTTAAATAACCTCCGTCAAGGATAAAGATAAAGTAGAATTTCTAATTAAAATTATTAATTTCCATAAAAAATTGGGTAGAGTTCCATTTGTAAATCGAGGGTTTGCCAAAATACAAATACTTGTAAATCAACCCTGCACAACAATCTACAATCATCCATAAAAAAAACTACAAGTCTTAATACTCAACACACTACACAAGATCTAATCGCCACATCAACCAGGCAGTACCGACATCATAACTCCAGTGTAATGCCGGTGATGCCAACTAAGAACCTCGATCATAACCACAATGAGAAGGACCTGTGGAAGTATAAAAACCATAATATACAGCAGAAACTAATTCATCATTCATTCATACTAAACATCATTAATCATCACCATACATGTTTTATACAATTACAAAAGTAGGACCAAAATTTCTATTTCATACACAAAATCAGCTAATTCCCAGTCCCGAGTCCTGCGTGCAATATCAACTATCAATCACACTTCTATGGTCTACTCTGCCTCGTCGGGTATCAATGTGTTCTCATCTGAAAGATATATAGTAAAAGTGAGCATACAACCCATCAAATAAAATCATACATCACTAACTACATCAATTTAGAGGAAAGATAGTAACTGGATAGGAAAAATCATATAACTTGGATAAAGAAAGCATGCGATGAGAGGGAGCATCGAGAATCATTTAGTTCGCATGTTTGTTCTGGTTACGTTCATTCACTTTCATTACTTTCATCAATCTTTGTGGACCCGGACCTGTAGATCGTACTAACCAACGATGTGAGAGGACGAGGAAAGGAATGTGTCTGCCACACATTCTAAGGCCAGCTACATTTTAGGTCTGTAGCACTCGACCATCGACTACATTTTAGGTCTGCAGCAATTAAAAATCGACTACATTTTAGGTCTGCAACACTCAGCCATCAGTTAAATTTTAGGCCTGCAGCACTCGGCCATCTCAATTGCCCCATATCTCTCGGGGACCAGGGCAATCCTCGTTCTTTCACAGCAGCATCCTAGAATGTACCCTAAACATTACCCCCCGCGAAGAGCTGCCGGAGTATTCATTTGGTTCCCAACGTGATGTACATGGCAAGTTAGAGTGTACTACCCCTATGATCCGTGATCCTAGTTTCAAGATTAGTCTTAATCCTTGAAGGGGAGTCCACCATTGTCATATACATTCTCAAATCGAAAAATCACATTCCTGTCATATGTCTCCAACCGGGAGACCAAATCCATCACTTACACTTTGTGGATTCCCTTCCATTTATCGTTCGGTTCCTTTCTTTCATTTGGAACTTAGATCTTTCAACCAATAAGTTTAACTCGTAAGAGAGTTTGATTATACTTACCTCCATGGGTCAAACACCACCTTAGAAGCCCCCGGAACGCATCACCTTGCTCCCGGTGTACAATTACACATTTTAGAGCTTACAATTTGACATAACATTTCGTCATAAGTTTCATCACAATTGAAGAGAGCTAAAACATGTACACTTACATTCCAATTTCATATGAACATTGTTAGGCCACTTTTAGATGGCTCGGATGCCGCGAAAGGGTCAAATTTTGCGGAATCGATCGTCCGGTCAACACGTACTTACTTTTGGGATGTGGAGATTCATATTCTAGAGTCGTTTCAACATTTTATGAAGGTAAAAACATGCAATTTTTCCTTTATGTCTTAGGTGAACAGTATTAGTGCCTATTTAGAGGGCCCGGACGCCGCGAATGGGTTGAGACGTGCAAGATCGATCACGCGGCCGTCATATATACACATTTGGGACGTGTGGATTCACATTTTGGGGTCAACTTAACGAAATGAGGTGCAGAAATGAAAAACCCTCAATTTCTCGTAGGTTAGGGTTTGATGGTACTCCACCGGTTGGATCGGTGAGTAAATCGGATAATAAATTACATAATCCTTAGTCTCAAGTCACGGGTATCACATTTTTTATAATTTGGGTGAGTATTGAGACGAAAATACCCGACAATAACCGAAAAATATCGAAAGAGGAAAGTTAGTGAGTATGAAAATACTTACCTCGACGCGTGCTATCACTTTTATAACTAGCTCCTGAGCGGATTCAGACTCTACGGCTCGATCTCCTCCCTTCTCTCTCTAAAATCGGCGCTCTTCCTCTCTCCTCCTCTCCAAAAACCCTCAGGAAATGAGAAAACTGGAAGAAACGTGAAGCAAGTGGCATTTTTATACCCGTCGGGACGCTCGAGCACCGGGCGAGTGAGCGGCAAGCTCGGCCTCGCTGGCGGGCTACGCTCGAGAGCGCACAGGCACTCAGCGGGTGGGAGAGCTACTGGATTTTACCGCTCGAGCGCGCAGCAGGCGTAGCCTACTCGTTGCGCCACTGCTTTTTACGCTCGAGCCTGCCCTCGAGCGCGCAGCAGGCGCGGTCTGTTAGTAGCATTTTAGCAATTCACAACATGATTTTTTTTCCGATACGCATACTCATATATTCAATAGGTCTAGTATTAATTATTATCACGTTGATTTTCTCGTATTTATTATATTTTTAGACCCAGAATCTCTTAAGTACACTAAAAATGAGAGAAGAATTATTTGGTCAACACCCCATTGACCGGCTAAATTTGATTGGAGAATTGCCCGGTCAACACTTGTTGACCGGCTGTCAGCTGAAGAACCGTGCAGCCAACTGACTAGATGCGCAAAGTGCCCAATCAAAACATTAACCAATTAAGACAGCAAAATGATCGGTTTTTCTAGCATAGCTTTGCACAGTGGCTGTTGCCTTGATTCCCTTATCTTCAATTTGATTTTGCTCCCAAATAAAAAAAATGGCATTGCTGCCTTGGTCAGAGGCAGGTCCCTTGTGCCCCCAACTCTTCATTTTTAAGTACCCAAAAAAAGAAAAAATGTTAGTCTGGTGTTGCTGCCTTGCTCAGAGGAAAGTGCCTTGCCCCCCTGTCTCTTCATTTTTAGTGCCCCCCTCCCCGCCCCCCCGAAAAGTGCTTTAGCTTTTGCTCGGGTTTTTCTTTAGGGCACTGCTTTTCCAAAAAAAAATTATGATGCTATGGAGACTTGGTTCCTTGGTATTGCTTTGACCTGGCTCGCATTGGTTGGTGGGGCTGTTTTGGCGGGTGGCAATTTGTAGATTTTACCAGCTCGGAGGATTCGTGGTGGCTGGTTGGTGGATGAGTGAAGATTTCAGCTTCGGAGAGTAGGACTTGATGTGTCTGCATTTTGGTTGGCGCTGTGCTCCATGATGACGTTAATGAAATTGAGTTCATTGTGGTGGGGTGTGAATTGGTTTGCATGGTGAATTTCAGCTTGCTGTCCCTAGGACCTCCCTGCTGGTAGAGGATTGGCTGATTTCCTCGTATTCGACTGATGATGCTCGCTGGCTGCTGAGTAAACTGAAGCTGCTGATTTTTCCTGTGCAGAACTGCTGCCGCTACTCTGTACTGATGTTACTGTCGTTTTCTGCTATGTAATGGAGATGTTGTCCCCCTTTTACTTCTTATTCTGCTGCTCTCTTGAATCAGCTGATGGCACCAGATGTTTTGCAAAATGGGATCTGTAATTTGGATGCATTTGGTTTCCATTAGCAGCTTTCGGATGCAGCTAGATTTTCTTACTGACAAGTGCACTTCCCATGATTATGGTTGTGATGGGGCAGTTGATTCAGATGCAGTATCATCTACCTTCTGGTGTTGCTTTTGCCCGAACAATATTGATGATGCTGGAGTGCTGTTGATGAAGCTACTGAGTTGCTGTGTGATTGCGGATCCAAGCCATGTCCCCCTGCTGAGATGTGGGCATGCAAGTGGATGTGGCTGTGAGATCTATAGTTGAGGAGTTTGAGGGGAAGCAGGAGGATGTGGCCTTCTCATCTACTTCATGACATGTTGCATGAATGTGAGGAGAGTTGCTGCTAGTTGGCTGCAGGGAGGATTTGGTTGGTGGTTGATTTTTACCCTCAACTATGTCCTGTTGTTTATATATATATATAAAAAAAGATATGGGCGGAATCGATTTTCTAGTTTGGGCGGCCGGGTTGGCCAAAATGGACGGAATGAAACTTTTGGCTTATAAGGCCGATTTGGCTATAGGAAAAAGAGAAACACTACAGGTGGAATGGTTTTACCTGGTTGGCAAAGGAGGATGGAATGGTTTGGTAAAAGGATAAAGCCTTTTCCTGATATGGATTGGTAGTTCTGGGCGATTTAGTCTGCAATTGGCAGTAATGGACGATTGTGGGCAGGGCTGTGCTGTTTGCCAATATGGTTGTCTGCAGGTATTGCGGTCACATTCTGGTATGTAGTGTGGGCCGGTTTGCTTCAGGCCCGATATGATCATTTTATCGGTTTGGATTTAGCTCTCGTTCTTGAATGCTAGTTTGCATCTTACCTGTTTGGTTTGAGGAATGAGTATTTCTACGGGTCGTTGATGTGGGGACTATATCAGTGGATCCCGGTTTGGTTTCGGGTCACCTTAACCGATTGGGTAGAAAGCAAGTGACCGGTCCGATTTTTCCTTTTGTAATTTTTCGATCTCGTGATATGTTTCATGGTGATGCTCAGGGAATGTCCTAACGTTTATATTCTCTCTTTAAGTCGGTAAAACGCTTAAAGTTAGAACATAATTTTTTATTCTTTCTTTTATTTTAATTCAATTTAATTACTTAACCCAAAAAAAAATTACCAATTTGAGTTGGCAAATTGGCAAGGATGTAGGGACGATATGAAATTACGGAATGGCTATAGGTAAAATACCAGAATGAGTTTTGAGAAAAGTGGCCGGTATGGTTGTAAGGAATATAACTAGTAAGCTTATAAAGGAAAATGCTGGTATGCTTGACTGGTATACATGTAAGGAAATTGCCGGCATGGGCATTCTACCGGTATGGCCAAAAATGGCCGGGATGGATGAATAACCGAAAATTTGGAGGTAAATTTTGGCAGTATTAGCTGACCGAAATTTTGGTAATATGTGTTGACCGAAAATTTGGAGATAAATTTTGGTAGTATTAGTTGACCGAAATTTTGGAGAAGTTTGACTAAAAATTTAGAGATAAATTGGTAATATAATATTGACCGGAATGCTTGTGAGAGGAACCAGTATGCATGATAATTGCCGAGATGCACGATTGCCTGGTATGACATGATTTACCCGGGATGCATAATTTGCCCAGTATGGCACGATTTGCTGGGATGCACAAGTTACCCTATATGGCACGATTTGCCCGGGATGCACAATTTGCCTGGTAATGCACAATTTGCTCGAGATGCACATTTTGCCCAGTATGGCACAATTTGCCCGGTATGGTACAATTTGCCCGAAACGGAAAAATGGTGGGTTTGCACAATTCGTCGGTATGTGTTTTGAGGTTAAGGGCGGGCATGCAATTGAGGTAACATGACCGTCATGAATGAAGGGTAGTAGTGACCGATATGGATGAGTTACCAGTGTGGCAAAATAATCGGTATGCCCTGTAGCCAAAATGACCGGTATAAATAAATGATGAAGTGACCGGGATAAAAGTGGATAAAAATATCAAAAAGGTGAGCTTCAGAAGGATCTAGAATCGTTCATAAAGTGGGGAGTTGAGTTTATAAATATTAAGTTTGGGATTTGGGGAGCAAAGTTTAGAAACTGTGAAGGAGGAGAGAGAAGGGACTACGACAAAAAGCGCAAAGGAAGAAGAAAGCAGAAGAGATGAGAAAGGGTTTCTCCACCACTTTCGATCCAATCAAGGTAAAATTAACGATAGTTCGGGCTAAGGTAAGTGTACCTCTAACATTGTTTTCCATTTTTACAAGTTTTGAATATCTCCATTCTATTTTTATAGCTCTAAAGCCCCTGTTCCCGAAGCTTTGCTGCGATTTTTGCATGTTCTCCGTAATTTCTTGGCTAGATTTTAGTTTATGCATATGTATGATGATATATACCACCAATTTCATCGTTTGATATGCAATTTCTGCTCGATTTGTGTCCGAAAGTTTTAACGTAAACTCTAGCTCGAAAATTTGGGGATTTCGGTTCTGGAATTTTGAGAAATATGATGAAAAATGTTATTTAACCTATTGTTGAGTTTGTTGGAACATTATGTATCCGAAATTTTAGCAAAAAGTTATACTGTTAAAGTTCTGATATGTTTCAAAGCTATTTGAAGCTATCTGAAGTTATCTGAAAAATGTTCTATATAAGTTGTCTGGCCTTTGAGGCATATAAGTAAAGATTAAGAAATCATGAGAAAAATATTTTCAGTTCTGTTAAATCAGTAGGAAAATAGACCTAAGACTATTATTCAGTCAGGTAAGATTTTCTAACATGCCTTAGAACGTTATCATGGTAATCGAGGATAATTCTATTCATAGAATTATACATGGTTTGCCCTTCCTCAGGTCGTTAGTCTAGAGGGTAGAAATTTCGTTATTCCACCGACCTTCGGGAGGTATTAGTATAAAATCCCGCTAGAATGGATATTATTATACTCGTAGCTGGCCTTGGATTGTATGGAGTGAACATAATCTATTCTCAATTATTACCTCGGCTAGTAGGATCTACTAGTTTAATCCTTTCTAATAGTAAAAAAGGGATTTTTCAAATTTATAGTAATTTTCAAAACTTATAGAATTTGATATTAGTTTTTGATTTCTGAGTCTTGCTATACCGTTTTATGATTTCTGAAGCATGTTGATATTAATTCATGATTTCTCATGTTTCATGTGCCCCTCTATTCTTGAATATTTTCGTGATTTAGCTTATATGTATACATGTTTTGCATAAAAGGATTTATACTGCATGTTTTTATGTACCTTATTGGGTTTCGACTCGCTATTTTATTTTTTTTCTCCAGATGGTACAGTAGAGCTAATTCCAGACGAGAAGAAAGTAATCAAAGCTTAGCTGTAGATTTTAGAAGACTTAAAATTATTTTGAGGACCTTAAGAAGACTAGCTTAAATGTAATAATTGGTTTTATATATGGATCTTGCGTGTATGGATCTTGTATATGAAATATAGTTTATGAATGTGATGAAACAGGGATATATGCTTCCGCAGGTATAATTATTTTGGATATAGTTCAACTTCTGTTATCTGTTTTTCGGTTTATACAGGTCTTAGCAGGCATATCTGTTTTGGACTTCAGCGTAGTGGATAGGAATGTTGAATGAAAAGCCATAGGGATTGATACGGTGCCTGATGATCTTGTGTTAGTGATGAAAATATGTGTTGATGAATATTATTTTATATATTTGCAGGTGTTATTCAGGTTAATTGTATCAGATAGCTCAGTTTTAATGAAAACACTGTCCATTTTTCTTAGAATTTTAAGCTGTCTTTTGGGTTTTAGTTTTGGATTTGTATTGACGGAACTATTCTGATGATAAAAAAAATCCATTCTGTCATATCATAACTATAAACACATAAATTCCATCCACAAAATACATTATTTACATGTAAGACTATTAAAATTTTCAATTATCTTTAAGATGATAACTTCAAGGCTCCAAATCTACCTTACTAAGCTTTACCTATTCTTACTCGTTGGGAATCAGTTCTACTATTTCATCTAGAGAAAAGAAAAGAAGAGTGAGTCAAAACCCAACAATGTTGTGAGATCCCAAAATCAAATGGCTCAAAGTGTTAACCGAAATACAAAATCTAAACCGGTCGCCTTAAGCCTCAATCAAGTTCGGCCTTTCCTTAGTACAAAATAAGTCCGACTCTACATATGTTAAATTAAGTCCGGCCATGTGAAATGACTGGCCAGTTTTGGTAGTGCAAGAGGCCGAAGTAAAATTTGACCGGATTTGGAGAGTTGACCGGATTCGAGGATATTGACCGGATTTGAAGATGTTGACCGGATTGGAAGAGTTGACCAGATTTGAAGATATTGACCGAAATTGAAGAGTTGATCGGATTTCTTGAAAGGTTTACAAAAATTGAAACCGGCACTGCATGTATTTGAACTCGGTTTAATTAGAAATATTGACCAAAAAGTTGACTGGATAGACTAATAGTAACTAAAGACAAAAGTAAACTTTAGGATTTAGTTAGAATTCAACTAGACAGTGATCAAATGGAGTAGGTAAATTAATCTAGTTACTCTCACCTACCGTCTGCAAACAAGTATGGGAGTAAGTTACTTACCCCACTTACCCCACCAAACCCCTCATCTATAAAAAAATAATTCAGCGTCGGTTAGTTGAAGTAGTCAGCCAATACAAGCAGAAAGGAGGGAGTGAAGGAGAAACTTCAAAACGGTGATACTGGGCAACTCTCAGGCAAGTGTACCTCGGACGCTGTTTTTAAATTCATGCTTTGAGAGTATTGCAAGTATACACCTTTCCCCCGTTTTTAAGATCATGATTTAATGCAAATGTATACTCTGCATTTGATATTGCAAGTTTTCCTTCCGATTTAAAATGCTTACCGTTTTTAAATTACCGCTCAAGTAGTATTTACGGTATGATGGATTTCATGGTTAGTTCATGTTCTCTATTTTCTACCTTCTATTTCCTGCTTAAACCGAAAATTTGTAGAATCCGGACTAAAATGAAATCGGTATTACAAGCATCAAAATCGGCCCTTTGCATGTTGAAATCATAATCGGCCCCTTTTTGCATGATAACAACGAAATCGGTTCCCTTTACGTGAAATTAAGTTCGGCCTCTGCATGAAATCAAGTTCGGTCTTGCATGTTAAAAACAAGTTCGGCCTCTCTTGAATAATAAATCAACTCCGGCTTTTTGAGAAAAAGCACTTCGACTTTTTGAGCACTCTGGCTTTTTGAGCACTCCGTCCGAAAGGTACTCCGTCCGAAAAGCACTCCGATTTTCAGTAAAAAGTACTCGGAATTTATGAGTTTTGACTTTTAAAAGTACTCCGGCTTTCAGTAAAAAGCACTCCGGATTTATGAAACTTTGGCTTTTAAAAGTACTCCGTCCTTTGAGTAAAAAGCACTCCGTCTTTTGAGTAAAAAGTACTCCGTCCTGTTAGTGAAAAGTACTCCGTCCTGCTGTGAAAAGCACTCCGTCCTGCTAGTGAAAAGCACTCCGTCCCTTTTAATAAAAAGCACTGCGTCCTTTTTAATAAAAAGCACTCCGTCCTTTGAGTGAAAAACACTCCGGCTTTTTGAGCACGCCGTCCTTTTGAGAGAAAGCACTCCGGCTTTTTGAGCACGCTGTCCTTTTGAGAGAAAGCACTCCGTCTTTTTGAGCACTCCGACTTTTTAAGAAAAAGCACTCCGACTTTTGAAGAAAAAGCACTCCGACTTTTGAACTCCGACTTTTGTTAAAAGAGAACTCCGATTTCTGTCAAAAAAAAACTCCGACTTGTATTAAAAATGAATTTCGGCTTATATTAAAAATGAACTCCGGCTTTACTAAAAATGGCTTTCAAGAAGGAAGTATTTTTGGACCAGGGACTGACTACAGTCCGGATAGGTTCTCCGACATGCCTTAAGACTTTTCGATGGTAATCGAGGATAACTCTGTCCATTGAGTTATTTGTGATCTGCCCTGCCCTTGGGGCATTACGGACAGGTGGAATTACCGTTACCGGCCTATCTTCGGGTGGCATACCGTACCGATCTAGTGAGATGGGATACCCATATGACAGTTACCGGCCTTAGATTGTGTGGATTGAACACAATCTATTCTCGATTATTCGCCCCCTCAGCTAGTAGGGTATACTGGTAGGGTCTGTACCGATGTGATATGAAGTACCGTTCACTATTTTACTGATATGTTATGTTACCGTACCAATTACCGAATATGAAATACCGTTTACTGTTTTACTGATATGTTATGTTACAGTACCGACTACCGAATATGAAGTACCGTTTACTGTTTTACTAATATGTTATGTTACAGTACCGATTACCGAATATGAAGTACCGATTATTAAATATGAAATACTGTTTACCGATATGATATGTACTGTTCATCGTTTATCGTATCGATTACCGATATGTTATGTTCCTGTTTACCGTTTACTGTATCGATTCCCGATTCTGAAGTATAGTACTGTCAAGGTATGTTTTCTCTATTTCTTGGACTGCATTCTGATTAACCGTTTGGTTTATGCATAGTTACATGACCATTCTGCATCATCGTTTTACTACTCATGTGCATATACCTTGTTGGGCCTTGACTCACTGTTTTATATTTTCTCCCCCTACAGATGAAGTTTTAGAGCTTGTGCCTGACGAATTGAAGTGATTAGAGCTTGTCTGAAGGATTATTAAAGACCTCGGAAGCTTATTTTGGGGAAATATTATTATAATGACTTGATGGATTTCTATGGTTAAACATTTTTGGCTATGTACTCGGAAATGAATATTTTGGAATAAATATGAATGCTTCCGCAAGTGTTAGAATAATTTCCGCTATACTTATTATGGTTAAAAGTATATAGGTCCTAGATGGCATCTATGATCCTGTGTTGCACCTAATTAGTTTAGTTTGGGTTTTCAATTGTGTTATGAATGACAGAATTAAAAAAAAAATCCGTTCCGTCACAAAGGTACCATAAAACATGCTAATGAAATTCTTTCATCAGATTATAAATACAATAGAACAAAAAATCATGATAATATTTGAAGAACAAAAGTGTCCACGAAAACAAAAAGAAAGCATAATTCAATCTCAATATATGTCAAAATTTATAGAATAGTTCCAAATCTCACTTATTTCTCAGAATTCTAGTTCGTTATTCTAAGGACCAACTAGTAGACCCTACTGGACGAGGGGATGATTAATTAATGATAGATTGTGTTCAATCCACACAATCAAAGGCCAAAGGTTCGATAGTCATTTATTTTCATTTCATTTCATGATTCAAAGGTTTGATAATCTCTATCCTCTGATTTTGTCCCGATGAGGGGCATACCACATATTATTCTATAGACAGAATTATTTTTGATTACCACCATAATATTTTAAGGTATATCGAAGAACCTTATCTAACTAAATAATAACCCTAGGTCAGATTTTTTATTAATTTACTTAAATGAACACATTTACTCATAATTTCATAGTCAAAATTCATCATATCAGAAGGCCAAGTCCAAATTTATACAATTAGTCTTTTGGACAATTTCAAAGGATCTCCATAATTCAATAATGCAGTTCCATACAAAGTTTTCAGATATAAAATCATCTAATAAATTTTGACAAAGCATCAATTTAACATTTAAATCTCAAGATTTCAAGTTTCCACATAAATTCCCTAATTTTTTATGCTAAGGTTTCGTGTGAAACTTCTAGACAATAATTGAACATCTAATACATGTTCATTCATAAAATCAATGTCATAAATTAAAGTACATATACAAAATCATGCATTTAAACTATAAATTCTCAAATTTTCAAGCTAAGGTTCCAAGTACACTGGTCGGACACAAAATGAATGCTGAAACATTAACAAAATACGAAATCGAAGCCGAAATCAACAATAATCATGCAAAATCACAAAATCTAGCCCTAAAATCGTGGAAAACATGCAAGATTTATAACAAAACTTAAAGAACGTGGGTTTTAGAGCATAAACATCAAAGTGGAGAAACTAAAAAGTGGTAAAAATGAAAAACAAGGTCCGATGTACACTTTCCTTAATCTGATTTACTGTTTTTCTTACTCGGATCAGAGTAGAATGGCCAAAATCTCCCTTCTTTTTCCCTTTCTCCTCTCCCTCCTTCGCTGTTTGTCGTTTGTGGTCTTCTCTCACCTCCCCTTCCCTTTTTAAAACAAAATGAAAGTAGGCGGTGGGGAATAATCGAGCGTGCGCTCGAGCACCCAACGAGAGCGCTGCGGGCGCCAGGTCATTGCCAAGGGCTCGCTCGAGCACCTCAAGCAAGCAGCAAGTGGGGCTCCACTGGTTTCTGGTGCCTGCTACCATGCTTGAGCACATAGCAGGCGCCATACTGCTGTGTGGTGGATCAGTATATAGCATGCTGATTTTTACTCTTTTCACTTCGGAAACTCATTCTTCCAAGTATATTTAACATCATCTTGATTATTATTATTTTAATTATTTTTAAATTATTATGTTTCGGAATTGGGACTCACACCTCAGCTCAGAGCTAATCAAACTTAAACTTTAAACTAAAAACGATTATGTAGGCCTCGAATCAATGTTGATGTACTCAAACTCTAGCTCGGCGTCGATCAAATTCAAACCTTAAGGTGCCTCTAACAATTTCTTCCTCTCGACCTTGCGGCCGACCCTCACCACGAGTAGACCATCATCTAGAAGCCAACGCTAATATTCTTTCTAAAATAAAATATATAGGTTAAATCATACTTCAGACACTAACTAGGATGCAAAAGCTAGACACCCAAACTTAATCACTATTCCTAACTTAGTTCTAATTTAAGTTAGTCAACTAGGATAACTAAAACTATCCCATCTAACTTAACTGTCCTATGCCTATATTTACTTATTCGATCTATCTTAATCTAACCTAAGTTTTCGCATAAGATTCAAATCAAATTTAAGGTATCTCTTTTTCTCTAACACCATCTGTGACGGAACGACCACCATCCTCTAATGACCTCCGTCAATAATCATACTTAACAGAACTAATACATGATTAATTTCATTCATTAATTTCTACAGAAAATTGAGCAAACTCTCCCCTAAATATGGACAAAAATAATACATACAACCTGAATAATAAAACCTGTATAAGATATATAAACAACCAAACCTAAAAATTTTATTCATTTATTCAACCACATATATATACCACTCATACATGGGATCAACATCAATGTCATATCATCCATGACTCCAACACAGTACTCACAATTATCATATTGGATCTAAATAGAAATGCCATTTAGGAACCTATATAAATCTAAAATCAACCTTGCAGAAGTATAACTATATCCATAAAATAACTTGCAGAAGTAAAACAATAATCCATAATAACATATAACATGCTATGCCATTTAATACACAATATTCATCCAAAATATTTATTGATTGCATTCACAATATCAACACTTTCAAAAATGTCAAAGTCTTCAAGATTTAGTAATCTTCCTTAGCTAATCCCTATCTTTACTCTTTTTCATCAAGTATCAGTTCAATAGTTTCATCTAAAAGGATAGATAAAATAGTAAGGTGTGAGCCAATTATTTAGTAAGGTACTATAATAATAATAATATGTCATTTTTTATATAAAATATAAATATAGAAAGAAAGGTAGACATAGAAGGGATTAGGAACCAGAAATGTATATGGATAAGATAAAAGCATGAAATGATGCATAAACATAAACTTGGAGACAAAATCTCAATTTTTGTTTCGTTTATCCTTTTGTTCAATTATTCTTTCCCCTTATCTTAGTCATAAAATATACTAAAAATTATAAATTAACTCAAAACTTACTTGTTCTTTAGATTAACTTTTCTTATCTTGAGGGAGTAGGGCTAGTAGGCCCTACCAGCAAAAAGAGTGAATAATCGATGATAAATTGTATTCACTCCACACAATCTAATATCATGAGTTCCTCCTTATTTAATTCCGAGGATATGATGATCATAAATTCTTATTCTCTTTATTTATATCTCGAGGAATAGGATGATCATAAATTCTTATCTACCATAGTAACGCCTCGAGAAAAGGCGGACCACATATCACTCTATGGACGGATTTATCCTTAATTACTACTATAACATTAGAAGGCTTGTTAAGGAATATTATCCACTACCATATACGATCAGGATAATTATTGAGTTTCCACTATAATATCCATAGCATATCAGAGAATGTTACCCGTTGAATATCAAATCCTTGGTCAATTTCTTACTAATTTTAGCTTACTTGAAAAATCTTGATTCTTATTCTTAATTCATGGCCTTAATTCATCATTCTTCAAAAGTCACTTCAATTTCATACAACTAGGCCTTTAGATAGTGTTGGAATTCTCAGTATCTTTTTGACAATATAACTTGTTAGCAAATTTCAGATAAAATTACCTAATAAGCTTAGATAATTCATCAAATAATATTTTTACTTCATAACTCAAAGTTTACAATAATTTTATGCATTCCTTTTTTTGTTAGGGTTTGGGAGAAATATTCCATACACAAATCAGATATAAAATGTAAGCCAAACAATGAAATCAGAATCATAAATCATAATACTTATACTTAAGCATGAAATCTCTCTATAAATTCATGAGAAATTTAGAAAATATGTATTATACTTGATAAATCTTAGAGAAGGAGAATATTAGAATAATAATACCCAAATAAAGATACCAAAAAGCAACAACAAGAAAGAATAAAACTTAGGGTACACTTGTCTCAACCTAATTTACCAATTTTCTTACTTTAATCGGGTTTAAATTGGTAGAGAATCCATTCTCATTCTCTTTTCCTCTTTTTCTCCCTTCATGCTTTGCTTTGTTCGAGCTCTAACTTCTCCTCCTTTCCCTATTTAACACATGAAACAGTAAGTCGATGACCAATTTATCAAACTAGCGCTCAAACACACAGCGAGCGTGCATCAGGCGCTCTCGCTACTGGATTTGGCGCCCTCTGCTGGTTCGAGCCTACAGTGAGCTTGTCAGCTACTGGAATTGTCACCCTCTGCTGGCTCCAACCTGCGGCAAGCTTGACAGCTTCTGGAATCAGCGTCCTCTATTGGGCTTGAGCCTACAATGAGTCCAACCCTACAATTTGCAGTACTAAAGCTAATTTATTAATTTATCTAATTTTACTTATCCTAAATTTAATTATATCAATTATATTAATTTAATTACTAGAATTAATATATTTTAGGTATCCAAACTTTACAACTAGGCTCCAAGAATGTGCTCGAGGGGAGTGGCTTTGAGAAGGTCGGAGGGCAAGGCTCCAACATGCTATCCTTGGGGAGTGGCTTTTGGAGTATTGAGGAACGAGAGAGCTACTTCCAGAAAGAGAGTTTGATTATTTCTTAACTCTTGCCAATTGATCAGAATCGATCCCTTCTCCGGCAGAGGAGAGGGATATTTGTAGGTGTAGCCAATTGTAGAATTGGCACTAAGGCTGGTAATAGGTATCTTGCCAGGATTTGCTAGCCGCTGAGTATTGTTGGGAGCCACCGTTGTCAAGTGCTGTTTGTGGTGGTGGCGTGATCGTAGTTGGTTGTGACCAACAGGGACTAGGCTGTTCCTATGTGGATTTGTTGGGCTACTGTAGGTCAATAGGTGTGGTGATTCCCCAGAGTTGACCTCTACTACCATTGGTCGATGCTTGCTATGCTGGCATCCCTGCATTGCTAGACTACTATTGCTGAGGTGGAGGGTAGACTTGGGCCGCAATTAATCACACCACAGAGGTTGCCTGTTGGGTTTGGACTGTCGTTACCTTCTTCGGCCTAAAACGCATCCGTTGGAGATGGGCTGTTCATGGAATCTTTTAGACTCTGCTATTTCTCGGGTCCTTCCAACAAACGAATCAACTTCTAAATCAGCCCATATTATAACCACCATAAGCATGCATATTCTTTTCATTTCCCTTTTTATTTCATTTATAGTTTCTTCTTTTCTCCTATGATATAGCTATGTCATGAAAAGAGAACAATACCATGGCCCTGTCGCCCTTGGGCAACGCTTGTTCCCCTTTTCCCATGAGCATGGCGATAGCAGGTGCTCAACGAGTAACATTGTCCAATTTTGACTTCTCATACCTTGTCTTTGCTTTCGGTGCACGGCACCACGATTTAAGCACATCTATGGGATTGTATTAACAAAAGAAAATTACTTACTAAAAAAAATATTAACAAAAATAATTATCTATCCAGGCTATTAAAATCTCTTAATGCATGTTTTACTTAACGAGTATTTATTTATCAAATTTAAATATATTTAAATAGATAATTTCTAGATTTCAAATAAAATAATAACATAATACACAAGTAACTTGATATGTTATATCTTACTTGTCATTGCTTTGGAAAAAACCGATGCACGTTAGATGTTTATTTAAAAAGTTATTTGAAAACTTACTGGGGGCGATGTCTAAGATGCTTGGCATTTTTAAAAAGTATTTTTAAAAAGATTTAACTGATAATGTTTTTTTGTAAAAACAAATTGAAAATTGATAATCTGCACACTGCGACCCATCAATCCCCATGATTTGATTTTGTTGACGCATGCTTTGCTTGAGCTGTTTTTTCAATAGGGTGAGGTAAGATGTCAGCCCGACTCCTCACAGACACACATCGCATCGGCATCTACATCCAGTGGGCGGTGGCCGGTCAGCTCCTACCTGCCTACACAGTTGCTTCCTGCTGCCCTACCAATCCGCATCCCTATGGCCTGCCACCACCAGCACCCTTTAATAACCAGTGACGTCATAATTTGCCGGCAACAGCTCCTCCTCCGATTCCATCCTCGGCGTCACAGAAAGATAAAAATAAAAAAAATTGCCATCCGAAATAACTTACTCTCATACCTACAGGTTCAAATATCGATTAGTACGCTAGTTACCATTTCAATTTTACACACATGGATGCGTGCAGGGATAGATTTCAGATTTCATTGCGGCAATTAATGCACGCGGATAGACGGTAGTAGCTAGAAGAAGATTTTCTTCCCATAATAATCTACGGCCAAGACTCCCCCGCCACTTCGATGTGAGGAGCTTCCACCGAAAGTCTCAGCTCCACGCCACTTGCAGCCACTTCCAAAGCTGCCACGTCGGCCCTGAAGTCAAAACCGCTCCAATCTGTCCCAAAATCTAAGGGGTATTGAGGTGGACAAGGCGAGAGAGATTGCGGCGGTGAGATTTGGGAGGATCTGTGTAGCCAGTGTGACTGGGAGAATTGGAGGTTGATATTGTTATTAATATTATGAGAGTCACGAGGTACTTGCAAGATACGGGGAAAGTTGGCCTCTGTCTTACACTGCTTGGCAATAGTAGTGGCCGCAGCAGCAGTAGGCTGCTTCGGTTGTGGTTGATACTGTTCCTTCCCATTTGTGCAGCAATAATCTTGATGCCAAAGAAGTGACTTGAAGTTGATAGATGGCAGGTGGTGGTTGGTGGCCGTGACTTTATTAACTGCGGTTGTGGTGGTGGTGGTTGATGGCGGGAATGTGGGCCTAGGAAAGGAGGCTTGGGGGGAATTCAACAGAAACAGGTTAGGTTCGGATGAGAGATGATCAAGTGAGGTCGGCAGATATTTGAGATGTTGATGAATTAAGAAAGGATTTAGATGGAGGGAATCCGGCGGCGGCGGCGGTGGTGCTGGTGGTGGTGGTTCAAGCAAGGCAGGCGGGGAATTAATGATGTTAGGGAAGGGGGGAGGTGACGGAGGTGGTTGTGCTTGGACTTGTGGGCGTCTCTTCTGTCCTGGCTTGTGAAATATTTTACATATCACCCATTCCTCCTGCACAAATAAGTTAACCACTATTGATTGCATAAAGGTTTTTGTACAACATGGAAAAAAGACGAGAGATTTCTTTCAAAAGCATTGATCTTAGTTGGTACATAGACAGACAGCCAGCCAGCCAGCCTGCCTTCACCCTTGAAAATCACTAGCATTGCTAAACACGGGGAATTGGCTACTGTTATCTGCCATCTGTTCATCTTCTGATGTCTGCGTCCTCATATATATATAAATATTGATTTTAACACAAACTTTTACATATAATATTTGTGCTTGTCTTAGCTTGTTTTTATCGCCTTTGTTTTTTTTTTTTTTAAACAAAATTCTGACTTCTTAGTATTAGTTGTGTGGTCAGGTTTTTTGGAATTTTTGAAAGTATCTTTAGAATATTTCCATTTAAATATTTTAAAATTACCCAATCTATTTATCCTCTTCTCCCACCGACACACCCACCCAATAATAAACAGAAAAAAAAAAAAATCCTACATGCATGGGTGCTAAATTTCGGATTTGGATGTCCAATATGTCAAATCTCATTGATTTTGATTGAAGGAATTTGTCCCNTTATTTAATGGAGTTGTTCTAAAGATTGTGTTACAAAAAGGAGTTTTTCTGAATTCCCCACCTGTTTACAGGCTTTGCAGAATAGGAAATTTACCTCAAATTTAATTTTTTTTTAAAAAATAAAATTTACATTAAAAAAAATTTAAAAATAGGGTAAAACCCTGCTCCGCCGAGCGAGAATTCCACGCCAATTTACAGGCCCTTTTTAACCCGAAGGTTATTAGAGTTAAAAAAAAATGAAGAGGGGAAGACGTACCTTGCTGGTGTGGCGGCACGAGAAGTGGCCGTCGAGGCGGTACTCGTGCATGACCCACCTGGTCTTGAGGCCGCGGGGGGCCCTTCCCATGTAGAAGACGAGGGTCTTCTTCATCCCAAGCAGCGCTCCGTTGACGGCGCCGTACACTTGTCTGTCTTTACCGGTGGCCTTCCAGTATCCGGCTCCAGTGGCCCTGTTAGTCCTCAGCCCCGTGGGGTACTTCCTGTCCCTCACGCTGAAGAAATACCATTCTATCCCGCCCATCTTCGCGCTCTCTGCCATGCGTTCACGTATAGGAATTGGATATAATTAGTAGAATATTCCAAACACTGCTTTGTCAATGTCGAAATACACAATACCCATTTTTGAAGGGCTTTGTCACCACCCAGAAGAATGATTGAGTGCGTATGAAAGTTTTTACCCTTGCAATCTCTGGGACATTTAAGAAAACCAATTGCCTTGGTTTTCCGTCCTGGTTTTGCCCCTGTAGATTATTCCAAGAGCTGAAAGTAAGTAGATTTTGTTACGGTCCTGCTTACTTGCACACCTGGTGGAAATTTCTCAGCCCTCAACAAGTTTTTCTTCTATTTTTTTTAACAAATTGTACTTGGCCATAATAATATGGGAGCAGAGAGTACATTACCATTTACCCAGAAGCTACTAACCTGAGGGTTATTGATTGAACAAAGGCCCGCTCTCATAACACGGTAAATGTGAACCAAAAAAATTAAGGCAGTAATGCCAAAATTATAAGCTAGCACGCGCGCAGTGTGTGTGTGTGTCATATAGGGAGGGAGGAAGAAAGTGGAGGAATGCAGAGGCAGGAGGTACCAGGAAGATCCCAAGGCTCACATCGGTTTAAGTCAACTTGGGGAATGTCAACACCAGAAAAGGTGCCATGGAAGACCTTGGAGGCCAGATAGAAAGTGATCAACTCTTCATCTGTTGGGTGGAACCTAAACCCCGGAGGCAATCCCTGCTCGTTCGCCTCTCCCCCTCCCCCATCCCATTCACGTACTACTTCTTCCATTCTCAGCATCTTCCACTACGTACTCTGCAGCAAAGACTCGGCAAAAAACCTAGATTATGAAGGGCATAGAGGAATGATTATTGTGATGGAATAAGGGCGGGGTAATAGCATGGAGTTCAGCGATGGTATTATGTACAGGAGGGAAAGCTCTGAAACCGAAGGAAAAAGGTAGTTACCTCTTTATTTGTAATTTTTTTAAAAAGACCTTGAAATTCGGGCCATGATTTATGTATAAATGCCCGTCGAAGGCAACGACACCGGAGGACAGAGTCAGAGAGTTGTTCCCCTTTTTTAACTTACCCAAATAAAAAAAAAAAAAAAAAAGGTGCAGGAGAAAAAAATATAATCATGTGGGTCCTACATGTCTAACACTTTTTTTATAAAATTACATATAAAACT
>JAODPA010080089.1:0-26833 GCA_025585075.1 Nepenthes mirabilis | reverse complement strand
GAGTGCGTTTTGCCGGACTTTCTTTTCCGGAGTGCTTCTTGATCCGGAGTGCTCCTTGCGTTGGGAATGCAAGGTGCCGGAGTGATCTTTGTCGGAGTGCGTTTTGGTCTCAGGGGGTTGGAAAGCGGTGCTTTCCCACTGGGCTGTGTTGTACTGTTTTTCATTCGCTGTTGATTAGGTAGAACATAGGCCTCTCAGAGGCCGTTGTGTACCTTTGAATGTACTAGTTACTCGGGGTATGCCCCAGCAGATAATGTGTCATCCCCAAGTCAAGATACTTGGCGATGAAACATTAAATTGTTAAGACTTATGTCTTTGGTTTAGGGGTCTCCCCTGCTTCTATGTTTCTTTCCTCAAGTTGGCAAAACACTTGGTTAAGAACATAGCTCTTTGTACATTTTCTTTAAATTTAATGCAATTAATTACTTACCAAAAAAAAAAAGATGTATCCACAAGACCAATACATGTATTCCTTGCATTCCTTGCACTTTTCTCATAATGTAGTAGCTAACAACCATTGGATTTCATTTCCAAATCCTCCTTATTGACAAATCCCACATGTTTATGTCCTGATCCAGTCACTGTTCATGAATAAGGGCTGCCTCAGCACCAAACTATGGCCTTGCCGCATGTATTCATGACATAAATGTAGACCAAATATACAAGAAAGAGATGTGGCTCAAAATTTTTTTAATCAAAGCAACAAATAAACTGAAGTTCATAAAAACTGCTTCCGAAAACATTCAGTGGAATTTACCTCTGAATTTGTACCTAGACAAGTACATGTTGGATCAGTTGCCACCATTGCTTCTTAACGAAGCTCAATTGCCTTAGGAACTTCCTTCAGGTGGTCCCACTTTGGTTGGTGATCAATGCCTGCAGAACACAAATTACTTTAATTTCCACACTATATATGGTAGAGGATCTTTAATTACCACAAAATTGAGTCACAGTGGGAAAGCACATTGACGTCTCTGAGGCAAACATAAGAATCCTAAGATATTTGCAGTTGTCAAAATATTTCAGTCGATGTATCAGCCAGATCACATCAAGTTCATCAACCAATTTGGGCTTTCATACTCCACCTATCTTGTCTGCATATTGAATAATTGAAGAGAAGCATACCATACTCATCAATCGGAGCATCATGATCATAACTTGTACTAATAACGTCTGGGAATGGAAATTGAGGCTTCATTCACATTCTGTGTGTTTGGTGGGAATCCGGATACCCAAGATGAAACCCGGGAATCAACCCCTCTTCTATTTTCTGGTTTTCATATTGTAGGCAGTTCATAAGAAAATGAGGGCAAATTTGAAGGAGATAGGAGGATGGAAAACCACCATTAACGAACCAAGGAACACTTTTTGTGGAGGGAAATGTTTTGACAATATCCAAATGGGCTCTCAAGTAATATGGCATCCATTTATCAATTTATTCTTGCATGTGTTCGTTAGCAGGATGAATGAATAAGATATCACTCCACTCGGGAGTATCCAAAGAGTGTCCCTCTATTCCGATGTCACTCAAGCTCTTTTCCAAGAAGGCAATTTCCTGTGTATTTGAGTGGTATTTTTTTTCTATATGGTGCTATTATATTGATTCGAATTCATAAGGTCAACATTTTTTTGGTGCTTGAATGAGGATTGAAGATTTGCCAGTCTCACCGCAACTAATTTATAGTGCCATTCAATAGAAGTTGATTAACATGTTGCTTCCATAAAACAATTCTATTGTTGAATAATTTAATGTTACTTTTACTCTTAACATAACAAAATATTCCCATTCATATGGAAAATATCAAGCAAGCAGATTTGTATTCTTTTTAAACCTCCTAAGATACTTGCAATCACAGTGGTTTCACCCAATGCTAATTTTAGGATGGAAAGGGAGAGACTTCTTATTGCACAAATCAAACACCCAGAAAGAATTCGCCTGCAACTCGCACCATCTACAATTTTTAATTGGTTGGAGCGATATACTTTCACTTAAGAACTCGATCTTTATATTGTTCTTTTGTTTCCATTGCAGTGAGACATTTTCTTCCCTCGGAACATGCTGCAGAATCAGCAGCTATCAATGACTTAGCTGCATTTGTTGTTAGAACACACAACTCTTTATTCATGATGCAGTTGGTTGCTGATGTTGACGTCCATAGCTTGTCGTTTTCCACCGACCCCAGGCACCATTAGCCTACTGAGATGATGTTGAATACAACGATATTGACCTTCGGAAGTGGAAACCGCCCACCGTACGGACGAAGGTTCGAAAGACCGCTCGAATTTTTGGTGTTCTCAAACGAAATCTGTGCAGCACAAAGATAGTTTGGTTATCTTCTAAGAATAGTGAGTTCGATCTGTATGACAGAGAGAGGAGGAGAAGAGAATGACATACGGGATTTTACGTGGAAAGCCCTCTATTTGAATGAAGGAAAAATCATGGGACTCACGGCCCAGGCAAACTTTCACTATACTATTGGATAAGTACAAGTAATAGAGCCTATGTGAAGCTCAAAGCTCTCCAGTTACAAACTGACTACATTGAGGGGAAGAAAGCTGCCTATTTCTCTCTCTTTTGTACGCCTTAGCCTTTTAGCGAAAAACCAAGACTCAGCCCCCTGTGTTTGGGGCGCATTGAAGGTTTATATAGGGGCTAAGATGTCCTACGTGGAGCACTCACATGGCTTAGTGTATGCAGGTTCTCCAGCCACCGAATCTGTAGGTCTGCCCTACCGTGTCAGAGAAGTGCCATGCTTGCAATCTGACTTGTGAGATGTCACATCACGCATGCGTCGGAATCCATAATCCCCTAAGCAGGTTGCGTGTCACAGAGATCGTGCATGCTCCGGCAGGAGTCATCTCTGAGCTGGCGTCCTTGGTTGAGCCACGCTCCCTCTCTGAGCTTGTGCCATCCAAGACCTTCCATCGCCCACATCCTTGATGAAGGTTCTTGTCCTTTTTCTAGTCCATGGATGTTTTGGTAACGAATGTACTCAACCTTCATCGGAAGGCTTGGTCAGCGAGGAGTCTTCAGGCTTTCAGAGTCGTGTCCCATGTTCCATGCCCTTGGGGATTTATTGGCAGTTATGCGGTGTCTTATGATGTTTTCGAACTTCTTAACTTAAGTCAGTCTCTCGGACTAATTTAGTCTGTTTGGGCTTTTCGGGACGCTGGCCCATATCTTCGAGCCTCTAAGACCAACTTAACATCTCGGACCAAATCGGCCCCTCAGGCCTCCCAAGATGTGAATCACTGTCCTCAGGTCTCTTGGGCTAATTTAACCTCTTGGACCTCTAGGGACGTAGGCCCAAATCCTTGGACCTATGTGTGAGATCCCGAAATAAAAAAAAAACTTAAAATCTGAATAAAATATTAAAACCAAGAGTATATTTTCGACTTAAAATCAGAGTAGCTTGTGCCACAGAAGGACGGACTGCTTAAAGTCCAGAATAGATGACAAGAAAAGGTTGACCGGAATTTGTAATGTTGACCGACTTTTAGAATGTTGACCGACTTTGAGTAAAAATTGACCGAAATTTATGATGTTGACCAGATCTTTAACCGGCGTCAAGATGTTGATCGACGTCAAGATGTTGACCAACGTCAAAATATTGACCGACTACAGAGTTAACCAGTTTTGAGAAAGATTGACCAGTCTTAAATAAAAGAGGTGAAACGTTAGCTTGCTCTGAGTAAAAGATGTCTGATTAGAATATGAAACATTAACCAAAGAGTTAACCGGAATAAATTAAGGGCAACTAAAGACAATGACCAACTTTGCTTATTAGTTAGAACCTAACTAGATTCTAACTAAATGAACTAAGTGAACCACCCCGTTGACCCTCTAAAAAGAAGTACCAAAGTGAGTAACTTAGACTACTTACTCCCACCTAACCTCTGAGAAGAAGTACCAAGTAAGTAACTTACCTCTACTTACTCCACCTAATACCTCCTCTATATATACTCAACTTCGGTCAAAGAAGCAAGTGTGAGTGCCGGCAAAAAGGAACAGTAAGGAGTAGAGAAGGAGAGAAAGCTTCAAGTCTGTGGGAATAGGTGGACGACTGTCAGGCAAGTATACACTCTATTTTTAACTTCAAAATATTATAAGTATATTTCGGACGTTACTCTTTTTTAGTTTTGTTGTATACCCCAGTTTTAAGATTCATGCTTTAAGGTTCCAGATTTGAAGAAATTGCAAGTGTTTCCTTGTTGATTTAAATTGTATGCTTAAGCATGTAGTATACCTGACTTGTCGATTATAATGACTTGATAAGCCGTAATTTCTGACTCCATACTTATATGATTTGATGGTTAATTCCTGCTTTCTGTTTTCTGCTTAAATTGAATTCACACGAAATTTGGACTGAAACTTATAATTAAAACGGGCATTTGTATTATAATTAAAATCGGCATTGTATTGTAATTGAAACCGGCATGTGCATTATAATTGAAACCGGCCTTGTATTATAATTGAAACTGGCATTTGTATTGTAATTTTGAAATCAGCATTTGTATTGTGATTTTGAAACCGGCCTTGTATTATAATTTAAAACTGACATTTATAATAAAACCCTGAAACCGGCTTTCCAAGTGACGCATGAAAATTATTATTTGAAACCGGCTTGATATGGCTATCTGGAATGAACAAAGAAAATGTAAACCGGCTTTATGATAAGACAAATAAGTTCGACCTTAGTATTGGGAGATAAGGTTCTCCGGCATGCCTTAGGACTTTATGGTGATAATCAAGGATAACGAAAATGAGAGCCATCCTCGGGGCTTTGTACAAGGAGGTAGTGATAGCCGTCCTCGGGGCTTTGTATAAGGAGGAAGTGAGAGCCATCATCGGCGTTTTGTACAAGGAGGTATTGCCGTGATTGTGAGGAGATGTGCACAATCTATCATCGATTAAAGTCCCATTCCACTAAAAAGAAACCTTACCAATAAATAAAAGAGGATTTCTATACTGTAACCGGCCTTATTTTATATTTTAATATTAACTGTTTCGACTTTCTAATCAACTTTTACATGGTCCGGCCAATTGTCACCTATGATATTTATGTTGCATGATTACCTGCATTGACCGTTTTAGTGTTCTGCAAGATTCCGGCCAAATGATATCTTCTATATGTATCTGTAACTATTGATAGCACAAACGTTTTATGAAAAATCTGCATGTACCTTGTTGAGTTTCGGCTCACTATTTTCTATTTTCTCCCCCATTCAGATGAAATTTTAGAACTCATGCCTGACGAGATGGAGTAACTAGAACCTATCTGAAAGATTGTAAGGATTTAGAAGCATACATTTTGGAAGACCGCCACCAAAGAAGCAGTTAATGTAATGATCTATTAGAATTGATGAATTTTTATAATTAGACGTTTATGGCTATATATTCAGGAATAGATTTTATGGGAATAAAAATGAATGCTTCAGCAAGATATTAGATTGACTTCTGCTATATGTTTAATGACTAAAGTGTTTAAATCCTAGATAGTATCTGTGATCTTGTGATTTGAAGGCACAATTGGCCCGGAATGGACCACCGAAACTTTGGTGTCAGTTCCAAGAGGTCGCTGGCGAAATGCAAAAAAAAAATCGTTCTGTCATAATTGGTATCAGAGAAATGAGATGTCTTAGCAATTAATTGATCAAAATGCGGAAATATAGGTTTAAATCTTCATGCTGAATCTCTGAAAGTAGGCTAATGATAACTTAAGCAATTAGAGTCCTTAGGAAACTTGGCTTCTAGGCTAAGTACAATTTTATTGGGATTGAAGGATGCTTCCTTTTTCTGAGATTATAATATTATACCTGTCTTGATTTTTGGATAGCTAGTGAAAGAAGAAGAAGAAATGGCCGTAATATACCCTATGACCGGGAGGCCGCTTATATAGATTTGTTGGAAAGAATGACCACTGTGGTGGAATCCATCGAGTATAGGCATATGGCTCCAGTTCCTGCGACTAAGCCAGCTCTGGCCATCCTAGCTCCAACCACGTACGATCGGTTTACGGCGGAGCGAGTGCCGAGCTTTTTGGAAAAACTCGATCCAGCAGAAGTTGATATATGGATTAAGAGGATGAAGAAAATATTTGCAGTGATTGGGTGCACAGACCAGGAAAAGGTCACCTTCGCCGTGTATAAGTTGGAAGGCAAAGCGGACAGCTAGTGGGGCATGAGGAAGAGAGCGCTAGGAATACCCGATGAGATGATCACTTGGGATATGTTCGAGGAACCTTTTCTGGAGAAATACTTTCCATCCAATCCTGAGATCAATAGGAGATGGAGTTTATGAGATTAAGGCAAGGAAGCATGACGGTGATTTAGTATGATGCTAAATTCACCGAGCTATCCCGATTCTCACCTTATTATGTAGAAGACGAATTAAGAAAGGCGAAGAAGTTTCAGCTGGGACTGTAACTGTCTACATTAAAGCTTGAGACGTATGCCGATATACTGGACAGAGCGGTCTTTTTCAAACAAGAGGTGGAGATAGAAAAATTCTACACGAAGAGGGCAGCTAGCTGGGCAGGTGTTGGTGGTGGATCTGCTGGAGGATCTTTTGGATAGTCCAAGAAGATGAGGACGACTGAGAAAGGGAAGGGTGTTGCGCTGGCTCAGTTGATGGCTGATTCTAGGGCATCGGCTGCGCACTGCACGTCCTATGGGAAGATACATCCGGGGCAGGCGTGCCGCTGGACAACAGGAGCTTATTTCAAATACGGACAGCACGACCACATGATCAAGGATTGCCTGAAGCTAGAAGGGAGAAAGCCTACTGTTCCGGCTAAGGCCTTCGCAGTGGCTATTCAGGAGCTAGAGGTATCGCCAAATATCGTGGAAGGTACTCTTCCTGTTTGTGGAGTTTCTACATCTATCTTGTTTGACTCCGGGTCTACCCACTCTTTTGTTTATCCACGATGTACATGTCATATTGTTACTGCTTCTTGCATATTGGATTATGAATTATCGGTATGTACCCCTACTAGATTCCCCGTAGTCACTGATATTATATATCCTGGATGCGGATGGAAGTAGACGGGAGCTATTTGGTTGTGGATTTGGTATTACTAAACATATGAGGTTTTGACGTGATTCTAGGGATGGATTGGCTGGTTAAAAACCATGCCACCATTGATTATTTTAGGAAGAAGGTTTATTTTAGTATCCCTGGGATGGAAACCTTTTTCTTCTAAGGCATCAAGAAAAAAGATATGCCTGTAATGATCTCGACTTTACATGCTAAACATCTAGTAAAAAGCGGATGTAAAACTTACTTAGCTTACGCCTGCACCACTGGGAGTCATGAGGTGCCGGCTAAGGACATCGAAGTCATCCACGATTTTGAGGATGTATTTCCTAAGGAGTTGCCTAGATTGCCTCCACATCGGAAGATTGAGTTTGAGATTTCTATTGTTCCTGATATCGGTCCAATTTCTAAGACCCCCTATAGAATAGCTCCGGCTGAGTTGAAGGAATTAAAGTTGCAATTACAGGAGCTGTTGGACAAAGGTTTTATCAGGCCAAGTGTGACTCCTTGGGGAGCACCAGTTTTGTTTTTAAGAAAGAAAGATGGGTCATTGCGGCTATGTGTTGATTATCGTGAGTTAAACAAAATCACGATCAAGAACAAATATTCTCTACCGCGTATCGATGATTTGTTTGATCAATTTCAAGGATCCCGGGTGCTCTCAAAGATCAATCTAAGGTCTGGTTATCATCAATTGAGGATTAAGCCAGAAGATGTGGCCAAAATTACCTTCCGAACAAGATACGACCACTATTTGTTTCTTGTTATGCCCTTCGGACTTACAAACGCCCCTGCTGCCTTTATGGACCTAATGAATAGAGTATTCGGACACTATCTGGATAAATTTATTGTGATTTTTATCGATGATATTCTAATCTATTCTAAGAACTATGACGAGCATGAAACCCATCTGAGGATAGTACTTCAAGTGTTTCATGAGAAAAAGTTGTATGCTAAGTTAGAAAAATATGAGTTCTGGCTAGAGAAGGTGATGTTCTTGGGACATATGATTTCTGGTGGTGGTATCTCTATGGATCCAAAGAAAGTAGAGGCTATTACTAATTGGAGTAAGCCAACTTTTAGAACAAAAATTAGAAGCTTTCTGGGCATGGTAGGTTACTACCGGCAGTTTCTGAAAAACTTTTCACAATTTGCTATGCCCCTGACTTGATTATTGAAAAAGGAAGTCAAATTTGAATGGACTAAGGAGTGTGATCAAAGTTTTTAGGAGTTAAAGGATCGCCTGATTACTGCTCCAGTAACGGTGATTCCAGAAGGATCAGGAGGTTATGAGGTGTATTGTGACGCCTCCAAAGCAGGCTTGGGATGTGTACTGATGCAGCACGGTAGGGTGGTAGCTTATGGGTCTAGGAAACTAAATGTTCATGAAAAGAACTAACCTAACCATGACCTAGAGCTTGCTGTCGTGGTGTTTTCTTTGAAAATTTGGAGACATTGTCTATATGGTGAAAAGTTTCTAGTATATTCCGATCAAAAAAGCTTGAAGTATTTATTTTTTCAGAAAGAGCTTAATATGAGGCAAAGGAGGTGACTCGACTTCTTAAAGGACTATGACTATGAGATACAATATAAGCCTGGAAAGGCTAAAGTGGTCGCGGATGCTTTAAGTTGACGGCCAGGATTTGTGGCTCAAATGCAAATCAAACAGATAGAATTGTTGGACTATCTAAAACAATGTAATATCCAGCGATTTGCTAAGAGTAATAGAATGCTCCTGTCCTATCTTCAAATCCAACCGGAGATTATTAGTGAAATCAAGGAGAAGCAAGTCAATGATCCGTTCCTTGTAGAAATTTCAAGTGAATTGAGTAAGGAATCCCGAGTTGAATTCAATGTCCAAACGGACGGAGTATTGAGATTTAGAGATCGATTACGTGTGCTAGATGATAAGGAGTTGAAGGAGAAGATTCTAAAAGAAGCGCATCGATCTAGATATACCATTCACCTCGGAACAAATAAAATATATCAAGACTTAAAGAAAACGTTCTGGTAGAGGAACATGAAAAGAGAGACTATAGCCTATATGAAGAAATGCCTCGTATGTCAACAATTGAAGGCCGAAATGAGAAAATTGTCTGGGTTATTACAACCGATGCCGATCCCAAGCTGGAAGTGGGAAGATATCGCTATGGATTTCGTATCGAGTCTGCCAAGGACCCCAAGAAATCACAATGTCATTTGGGTTATAGTGGGCTGACAAAGTTATCCCACTTCTTGGCAATCAGAACAATGTATTTACGTGATAGATTGGCTTAACTGTATGTGAACGAGATCGCAAGACTACATGAAATTCCTGCCTCCATTGTATCTGATAGAGACCCCCGTTTTGTCTCAAGATTTTGGAAGAGTTTGCATAAGAAAATGGGAACTGAATTGAAATTCAGTACTGCTTACCACCCTCAAACAAATAGCCAGTTTGAGCGTACCATCCAGATTCTTGAGGATATGTTGAGGCCTTCTGTATTGAAAATGAAAGGAACTTGGGATATTTACCTAGGGCTGGCAGAGTTTGCTTATAATAACAGTTATCAAGCTAATATAGGCATGGCATCCTTCGAGGCTTTGTATGGAAGAAGTGCAGGTCGTCAAATCACTGGGAGAAGACCGGAGATAAAAGGATTTTGGATCCCGATATCGTAAAAGAAACGGCTGAGAAAATTAAATTGATCCATGATAATTTAAGGATCGCTCAGAGTAGACAGAAAAGTTATGCAGATAGAAGGAGAAAAGAATTAGGCTTTGAGATAGAAGACTTCATCTTTCTGAAGGTCTCACCGTCCAAAGGAACATTACGGCTTGGAGTGAAAGGAAAATTGAAGCCACGATTTATTGGCCCTTTTGAGATTTTAGAAAAGATCGGAGAAGTGACATACAGATTAGCACTACCACCAAGTTTGACGAAAGTGCATGACGTGTTCCATGTATCCATGCTCCGGAAGTATGTTTATGACCCTACTCACGTGATTGAACTCGAACCCTTGGAAATCATCAAGAATCTATCCTATGTCGATGAGCCACTACAACTTCTCGACCAGAAGGAGCAAATGTTGCGTACGAAGACGGTTCCTCTAGTAAAGGTACTATGGAGGAATCACTCACTCGAAGAAGTTACCTGGAAACGAGAAGAAGAAATTCGAAGCGAGTATCCTCACTTGTTTGCTTAAGGTATATAACCCCATCTAAATTTTTACGATGAAATTTTTTTAGTAGGGGAGAATTGTGAGATCCCGAAATCGAAAAAAAAGCTTAAAATTGGAATAAAATATTAAAACCAAGAGTATATTTTTTACTTAAAATCGAAGTAGCTTGTGCCATAAAAGGACAGATTGCTTGAAGTCCGAAATAGATGACAAGAAAAGGTTGACCAGAATTTGTAAGGTTGACCGGCTTTTAGAATGTTGACCGGCTTTGAGTAAAGATTGACCGAAATTTGTGATGTTGACCGGATCTTTGATCGACGTCAAGATGTTGACCAGCGTCAAGATGTTGACCAACGTCAAGATGTTGACCGACCAAAGAGTTAACCAGCTTTGAGAAAGGTTGATCGGTCTTAAATAAAAGAAGTGAAACGTTGGCCAGCTCTGAGTAAAAGATGTCTGATTAGAATATGAAACATTGACCAAAGAGTTGACCGAAATTAATTAAGGGCAACTAAAGACAATGATCAACTTTTCTTAAGAGTTAGAACCTAACTAGACTCCAACTAAATGAAGTAAGTGAACCACCCCGTTAACCTTCTAAAAAGAAGTACCAAAGTGAGTAACTTAGACTACTTACTCCCACCTAACCTCTGAGAAGAAGTACCAAGTAGATAACTTATCCCACCTACTCCACCTAATACCTCCTCTATATATACTCAGTTTCGGTCAAAGAAGCAAGTGTGAGTGCTGGCAAAAAGGAACAGTAAGGAGTAGAGAAGGAGAGAAAGCTTCAAGTCTGTGGGAATAGGCGGACGACTGTCAAGCAATTGTACACTCTATTTTTAACTTCAGAATATTATAAGTGTACTTCAGACGTTACTCTTTTTAAGTTTTGTTGTATACCCCAGTTTTAAGATTCATGCTTTAAGGTTCCAGATTTGAAGAAATTGCAAGTGTTTCCCTGTTGATTGATACCTGACTTGCCAATTATAATGACTTGATAAGCCGTAATTTTTGACTTCATACTTATATGATTTGATGGTTAATTCATGTTTTCTGTTTTCTGCTCAAACTGAATTCATACGAAATCCAGACTGAAACTTATAATTGAAACCGGCATTTGTATTATAATTAAAACCGAATTATATTGTAATTGAAACCGGCATGTGCATTATAATTGAAACCGGCATTTGTATTGTAATTTTGAAACCAACATTTACATTGTGATTTTGAAACTGACCTTGTATTATAATTTAAAACTGGAATTTATAATAAAACCCTGAAACCGGCTTGCCAAGTAACGCATGAAAATTATGATTTGAAACCGGCTTTGTAGTGTGATTTTAAAACCGGCTTGTGATATGGCCATCCGAAATGAACAAAAAAAATGTGAACCGGCTTTATGATAAGACAAATAAGTTCGGACCTTAGCATTGGGAGATCAGGTTCTCCAGATGCCTTAGGACTTTATGGTGATAATCGAGGATAACGAATGTGAGAGTCATCCTCGGGGCTTTGTACAAGGACATAGTGATGGCCGTCCTCGGAGCTTTGTATAAGGAGGAAGTGAGAGCCACCCTTGAGGCTTCGTACAATGAGGTATTGCCGTGATTGTGAGGAAATGTGCACAATCTATCCTCGATTAAAGTCCCCTTCCGCTAAGCAGAAACCTTACTAATTAATAAAAGAGGATTTCTATACTATAAACTGTGACAGAACGGATATATTTTTTTTAATTCCGTCATTCATAACATAGGATCACGGATGTCATCTAGGACCCACACACATTATCCATCAAACATGTAGCATAAGTAAATTTAATAACCTGTTGAAGCATTCAAACTTATTCCCATAAAATTATTCATACGCACATAGGCACAAGGTTCCAATTTCAAAAATACACTATTCTAATTAGATCATTACATCCACTGCTTCTTCTGTGGTAACTTCCAAAGTATGCTTCGGAATCCTTAGAATCTCTTAGACGAAGCTCTATTTACTCCTCGTCCGGGACGAATTCTATAATCTCATCTGGAGGGGGAAAAACAGAAAACAGTGAGTCGAGACCCAGCAAGGTACATGCAGGTATATAGTAAAACATGTATGCGGAACATAACTCAGTAAAACAGATACTATTGTATATGAAGTTACAAATGCCATAGGAAGTGATTTATAATAGAAATATGATGCAGACGTATACAGAACTGTCAGAAAATGGAAACGGTCTTCGAAAATCAGAAATCAATGTACTCATATTTCAGAAAGTAGAAATCGGTCTTACTTTTATAATTTATAGAAAACTTATCTTTTATCAGTTAGGGACCCTACCAGTAGACCCTACTAACAGAGGGGTCGAATAATCGAGGATAGATTATGTACATCTTCCCACAATCAACGACATTAAACAGAACAGAACGAATGATCCCACCTCACGAGATCCTTCCCCAATCCAATGGGGCACCGGCCAGAACAGAATAGAAGATACCCTCCTATTATAACGCCCTGAGGAGGGGTGGACCATATATAACTCCATGGATAGAGTTATCCTCGATTACCACCATAACGTTCTAAGGTATGCCGGAGAACCTAACCTGACTCATATCAGTCCTGGGTCTATAGTAACAGAAACATTTTCTTCTTATCGTTTACTGAAAGCCATTTTCAATATCAAAAATATCATATTTTACCCTTCAAAAATTATACACAGATATCACAGTTCAAGTCTTAAAAAAGCCGGCTCAAAATCTCTTCTGTCCAAGTAAGAAGGACTTTATAATTCGTGTCATAAGGCCGGTTTCATTCTTTCAAAGGAAGGCTGGATTCATTTTCTCAAGAAGGCTGGATTCATTTTCTTACACAGGAAGGCTGGATTCATTTTCTTACAAAGGAAAGCCGGTCTAGATTTCATGCTTAAAGTGGCCGATTCAGATTTTCATCAATGAAGGGCCGAAGCTCTTTTTACATCAAGGGAGCAGGTTTCATTTTCATGATATAAGGTTGGCCAGTTGTGATTTCATATCACACAAGGCCAGTTTGTGGTTTCATGCTTAAGGGCCGGTCTTGTTTTAGGCTTAAGGGGACTGGTTGTGATTTCATGAAGTGGAGGCCGGTTTCATTTTTATCAAGAGGGGAGGCCGATCTTGTTTTTATGCAAAGGGGACCGATTTCATTATTATCATGCAAAAGGGGCCGATTTTGATTTTAAACATGCAATGGCCGATTTCGATTTTAACATGTAAAGGCCGATTTTGATTTTATCATGCAAGGGGCAGATTTCGATTTTAACATGCAAAGGGACCGATTTCGATTTTATCAAGGATAAGCTGATTCAGATTAAGCATGCAAGTAGGCCGATTCTGATTTTCACAATGGTAAGCCGGTTCAGATTTATCATACAAGTAGGCCGATTCTGATTTTCACAAGGGTAGGCTGGTTTAGATTTATCATGCAAGCAAGCCGATTCTGATTTTCATAAGGATAAGCCGATTCAGATTTCGCATGCAAGTAGGCCAATTCTGATTTTCACAAGGGTAAGCCGGTTCAGATTTATCATACAAGCAGGCCGATTCTGATTTTCACAAGGGTAGGCCGATTTTGGATGCAAAAGGGCCGGTTTTGATTTCCATACAAATGGGCCGGTTTTGATTTTCATGCGAGGGCCAGTTTCGATTTCAACATACAAAAGGGGCCGATTTCAATTTTAACATGCAAAGGGGCCGATTTCGATTTTAACATGCAAAGGGCCGATTTCAATTTTAACATGCAATGGGCCAATTTTGATTTCAATGCAAAAGGGCCGGCTTCGATTTCCATACAAAAGGGCCGGTTTTGATTTTCATGCGAGGGCCGGTTTTGATTTTAACATGCAAAGGGGCCGATTTTGATTTTAACATGCAAGGGGCCGATTTCGATTTTAACACGCAAAGGGGCTGATTTCGATTTTTATACAAAAGGGCCGGTTTCATTTTCATGCAGCCGATTTCAAATTGTTCATGCAGAAAGCTAAATTCGTTTACAAGCAAATGCCAAGTTCAATCATGCATCACCTAAAATGCCGAGTTCCATTTTTCATGCAGGAAGCCGAGTTTATTTACAAACAATTACTGTTTTTGATTTTAAACATGCAAAAACCCAGTTAAATAGAAACAGAATAAATACAGATGAGAAACCAGTATACCACTTAAGCAGTAAATCGACAAGTAACTTAAATCGGAGAGAGACATTGCAGTCTTTCTTAAAACTGGTCGTTGGAAAACGGAAGAATACTTAAGGATCTGTACTTGAAAAGGGTGAAGTATACTTGCAATATTCTTAAAGTATGAACTTTAAAACTGGATACAAAACGGAAGTTAAAAAGGTTAGCGTCCGAAGTAACTTGTCTGACCGCCCTCTCTGGCCCACTCAAAGTTCTTCCCTACTTCTTCGCTCATTCTTCCTTTGCGCCAGAAACTCACACTACCTCTCAATTGGAGTCCGATATATAAAGAGGAGGGAGCAGGTGGGGTAAGTGGAGGTAGGTCACTTGTTCGGTAATTCTTTTCAGGGGGTAGGTGGGAGTAACTAGGTTATATGCGCAGGTTCATCACTCTTCCGCCGCGCACTCTGATCGATCAGTTAACTTTAGTTTAATCAATTTCACCTTACCGCCACTATCACAACCTGAAATTTCGATTCTTTTTCCATGCTCAACTAAAATCTCAACATAAAATTCAAGGTACATTTAGACCTAAGAAGCAGGATACTTTACATCTTCTTCATTTTCACGTCATATTCCCTTTCGAACATCCGAGCCATGTGATGACCTTGACTTAGATTGATTCTAAAATATCCATACCACATAAATATCTCTCACAGATCCTCAATTCATAATAGAATAAGAAGTCCTAACTATAACAATCTCTACGGATTCGGTTCAATCTTAAGCCATTGCTCAAGACCTTGAGGCCCTAACACTTAACAGCCTTAAAATCTCAAAGTCCATATACCGAGGAAAATAACTTTTCACAAACCTTCAAACCGTAGCAAGATCATAAACTGCAATTTATACGGTCACCACTGGTTCAATATGACTTCAGATTCCAGTGTCCAATTCAACTCTTCTGCACTTAAAAATTTTAAGATCTCTTTGGTGTATTAATGAATCAATTAACTTAACCCAAACACATCCTTTGAAATCACTTGATCATTACTTAAGTGGAGACATTCGATTACTGATCTCAATTAATGAAAAAGTAATTCTGATAAGGGATTCCTCTCCTACTTATCCCAAGAATATCAATCCACAGGCGACACAAAAAGACATAATCCTAGAGTTTTCTCAACAATTATCAAATTTCATATTCAAAATTCTTAAAATTATCAGGTCAGGATTATCTTCAAAGTGATTCTTCATACTTTCGAATGAAAACTTTTGATATCAACTATTGATCTTAGTATTCACCTCCGTCGAATACATCAAGATTCACTTGTCACTGCCTAACTTTTTATAGGACTTTAATCTCTATCAAGGGATCATTCTTAAGTCCTCAAGGATCTTATCACAAAGTTTTAATTATAGGTGGAGCAATTCCATCCCACGGATGCCTCTCTCGCTTGCTTGTGGGTGATCGTCTATTAGTATGGACTAACAAAACCCCAATCTTTCTTATAAACTCATCACGTATGCTAACTTATCTGATTATCGACAAGTCCTACTATCACATGGTTCTATGGCTTCATTAATAGTGTCTAGTCGATACTCTTTAAATTCCATGCACATCCTTAGAGACTAATGCCAAATTCAGTTTCCTTTAAACCGCTCATAAAAATAAATTAGCTTGATCATACATACGTTCCTTAAAACCTTCATAGCCAGATTCTTGAATGGTCATCTATTAACTTCAAAAAGGGCAATCCTAATTATCATTTAACGGTGCCTCTTACTCAGAATCTCATATCCTATTGACAGGGTACTGCGTCTTTTACCAACGTCCTTGAGTATTATTTCAACTCCAGAGGTTTATATTTTCTCAAAAATCAATCCTAAACCATCAGCTCTACTTATTTGCTATGCCGACCAAATGAATCAAGTATTCTTTCTTCCAGCTGTATACTCATCTATGCTATAATTCCTAAATCTCACAAAAATTCACAAAGTATACATATATACAATTAGGAAATAAATCAAAATTTTATGATTAAGAGAATACCTTCATCTGCCTTTGGGGTGTCTCTGGGCCTCGCACTGTCGCCGCAATACTCTAACCACAACAACCGACTTCTTTTCTTTCAACTTTTTGGTAACGGGCAATCTTTTATCAGGTTACCCAACTTTCCACAATTATAGCATGCTCCCATTACTTTATAACAAGTTTTTTCCATGTGCTTTTTCCTACAATATGTGCATTTAGCAGTTGATGTTGGCCAACTAGTCACCGACAAAACTTCGGCAGTGCTCTTCCCCGCATCCACCATTTTTGCCTTCTTGGATGACTCAGGTGGTTCTACGTGTGATTTCCTATCAGGATCCGCCCAACTAGCAGCCCTTTTTATAAGAAATTTATGTCTCTAACTCTTTCTCGAGTACCAAGGCCCTATCTAGGATCTCAGTATAAGTCTAAAACTCCTGGATCACTAATTCATTTCTAATCTCATTATTTAACCCTTGCAGGAACGTCTTGATCATTCTCAATTGATCTTTACTAATGAGAGGTACATGATGAGACGATTCGATGAACCTCGTACTATACTCTGCTACGGTGCGACTCCCTTGCCTAAGTTCCATAAGGGCTCTTTCCCTCCAATCCTGAAGGTTATCGGGAATATATTCTTCCCAAAAAGCCTCCTCAAATGTCTCCCAAGAAATTTCCTCACCCAACCATCCCATTGCTCTTTTCTTTTTAGCCCACCAATCATCGGCCTTTTTTTCCAATTTAGAAGTTGCAAAGGTAACTCTTTCGTTATTAGAACATTGGATAATTGTAAATATTTTCTTCAATCTCCTAATCCAATTTTCTACCTTCAGTGGATCTGCTTCTCCTAAAAATTCAGGCACATTCACTACCTTAAACCTCTCGTACATAGATGGAATCGGTTGTGATGCAAGAAGCAAGGCCACATGACGCCATTCCATCTTCTCTACAACGTGCGTCACCCTTTCTAGCAAAGTCACATACTCAGCTTCTCGATCATGGGGGGTACTAGCACTACCCCGGCCATATCTTCTTCTCTTTTCATTAGCCATCCTAAAATCAAGACAGGTGCAACAATGAAATCCCAAAAAGTCAGTCAGAAAAAAGAAAAATATCTATCAGCTTCGTGAAATTCAAACATAGCCTAGGAGTCTACTTCTTAAGAGTTCTAATCACCTTGGTTACTCAGACTTAATCTTACGAAAACTTAGTAGAAAGATTCAAACCTATACTTTTGCTTTTTAATCGATTAATTTCTAAGGCATCTTATCTCTCTGATACCAATTGTGAAGGAACGGATTTTTTTTTTATTCCGTCATTCATAACACAGATCACAGATGTTATCTAGGACCCACACACATTATCCATCAAACATGTAGCGAAAGTCAATTTAATAACCTGTTGAAACATTCAAACTTATTCCCATAAAATTATTCATGCGCACATAGGCACAAGGTTCCAATTTTAAAAATACATCTATTCTAATTAGATCATTATATCCACTGCTTCTTCCGTGGTAACTCCCAAAGTATGCTTCGGAATCCTTAGAATCTCTTAGACGAAGCTCTATTTACTCCTCGTCAGGGACGAATTCTATAGTCTCATCTGGAGGAAAAAAAATAGAAAACAGTGAGCCGAGGCCCAACAAGGTACATGCAGGTATATAGTAAAACATGTATGCGGAACATAACTCAGCAAAACAGATACTATTGCACATGAAATTACAAGTGCCATAGGAAGTGATTTATAATAGAAATATGATGCAGACGTAAACAGAACTGTCAGAAAATAGAAACGGTCTTTGAAAGTCAGAAATTAATGTACTCATATTTTAGAAAGCAGAAATCGGTCTTACTTCCATAATTTATAGAAAACTTATCTTTTATCAGTAAGGGACCCTACCAGTAGACCCTAGTAGCGGAGGGGGCGAATAATCGAGGATAAATTGTGTACATCTTTTCACAATCAACGACATTAAATAGAACAGAACGGATGATCCCACCTCACGAGATCCTTCCCCAATCCAATGGGGCGCCAGTCAAAACAGAACAGAAGATACCCTCCTATTATAACGCCCTAAGGAGGGGCAGACCACATATAACTCCATGGATAGAGTTATCCTCGATTACCACTATAACGTTCTAAGGCATACCAAAGAACCTAACCTAACTGCATATCAGTCCTGAGTCCATAGTAACAGAAACATTTTCTTCTTATCGTTTACTTAAAGCCATTTTCAGTATCAGAAACAACATATTTTACCCTACAAAAATTATGCCCAGATATCACAGTTCGAGTCTTAAGAAAGCCGGTACAAAATCTCTTCTGTCCAAGTAAGAAGGAATTTACAATTCGTGTCATAAGGCCAATTTCATTCTTTCAAAGGAAGGCTGGATTCATTTTCTCAGGAAGGCTGGATTCATTTTCTTACACAAAAAGGTTGGATTCATTTTCTTACAAAGGAAAGCCGGTTTAGATTTCATGCTTAAAGTGCCGATTCAAATTTTCATCAATGAAGGGCCGGAACTCTTTTTACATCAAGGGAGCAGGTTTCATTTTCATAATATAAGGTTGGCCGGTTGTGATTTTATCTCACACAAGGCCGGTTTGTGGTTTCAAGCATTAAGGGCTGGTCTAGTTTTAGGCTTAAGGGGACTGTTGTGATTTCATGAAGTGGAGGCCGGTTTCATTTTCATCAAGAGGGGAGGCCGATCTTGTTTTCATGCAAAGGGGACCGATTTCATTGTTATCATGCAAAAGGGGCCGATTTCAATTTTAAACATGCAATGGCCGATTTCGATTTTAACATGCAAAGGCCGATTTCGATTTTATCATGCAAGGGGCCGATTTCGATTTTAACATGCAAAGAAGCCGATTTTGATTTTATCAAGGATAAGCCGATTCAGATTTAGCATGCAAGTAGGCCGATTCTGATTTTCACAATGGTAAGCCAGTTCAGATTTATCATACAAGCAGGCCGATTCTGATTTTTATAAGGGTAAGCCGGTTTAGATTTATCATGCAAGCAGGCCGATTCTGATTTTCACAAGGATAAGCCGATTCAGTTTTAGTATGCAAGTAGGCCAATTCTGATTTTCACAAGGATATACCGGTTCAGATTTATCATACAAGTAGGCCGATTATGATTTTTACAAGGATAGGCCAGTTTTGGATGCAAAAGGGGCCGGTTTTGATTTCCATACAAAAGAGCCGGTTTTGATTTTCATGCGAGGCCCGGTTTCAATTTCAACATACAAAAGGGGCCAATTTCAATTTTAACATGCAAAGGGGCCGATTTTGATTTTAACATGCAAGGAGCCGATTTTGATTTTAACATGCAATGGGCCGATTTCGATTTCAATGCAAAAGGGCCGGTTTCGATTTTCATACAAAAGGGCCGGTTTTGATTTTCATGCGAGGGCCGGTTTCAATTTCAACATACAAAAGGGGCTGATTTCGATTTTAACATGCAAAGGGGCCGATTTTGATTTTAACATGCAAGGGGCCGATTTCAATTTTAATGCAAAAAGGCTGGTTTCATTTTCATGCAGCCGATTTCAATTTTTTCATGCAGAAAGCCGAGTTCATTTACAAGCAAATGCCGGGTTCAATCATGCATCACCTAAAATGCCGAGTTCCATTTTTCATGCAGGAAGCCGAGTTCATTTACAAACAATTGCTGTTTTTGATTTTAAACATGCAAAAACCCAGTTAAACAGAAACAGAATAAATACAGATGAGAAACCAGTATACCACTTAAGCAGTAAATCGACAAGTAACTTAAATCGGAGAGAGACATTGCAGTCTTTCTTAAAACTGGTCATTAGAAAACGGAAGAATACTTAAGGATCTGGACTTGAAAAGGGTGAAGTATACTTGTAATATTCTTAAAGTATGAACTTTAAAATTGGATACAAAACGGAAGTTAAAAAGGTTAGCATCCGAAGTAACTTGCCTGACCGTCCTTTCTGGCCGACTCAAAGTTCTTCCCTACTTCTTCGTTCATTCTTCATTCGCGCCAAAAACTCACACTACCCCTCAATTGGAGTCTGATATATAAAGAGAAGGGTGCAGGTGGGGTAAGTGGAGGTAGGTCACTTGTTCGGTAATTCTTTTCAGGGGGTAGGTGGGAGTAACTAGGTTAGTTGACTTACTCTATTTGGTCGCTAGCTAGTTGGATTTTAACTAAATAGTAAAGTTTGCTTTGGTCTTTAGTTTTATTCAGGCCAATTGCTCCATTTCCTTGCCAACGTGCCGGTTAATTTTTTACTTAAAACCAGTCAATACTTTCATGCTGGTCAACATTTTAATCCCCATTTTAGGCCCTTTTAATTTTGGGATCTCACATAACCGGTCTTGTTTTATGTTCTAATATTAACTGTTCCAACTTTCTAATCGACTTTTGCATGGTCCGGCTAATTGTCACCTTATGATATTTATATTGCATAATTACCTGCATTGACCCTTTTAGTGTTCTATAAGATTCCGGCAATGATATCTTGTATATGTATCTGTAACTATTGACAGTACAAACGTTTTATGAAAAATCTGCATGTACCTTGTTGAACTCTGGCTCACTATTTTCTGTTTTCTCCCCCCTTTAATTTTAGAACTCGTGCCTGACGTGACGGAGTGACTAGAGCCTATCTGAAAGATTGTAAGGATTCAGAAGCATACATTTTGGAAGACCGCCGCCAAAGAAGCAGTTAATGTAATGATCTATTAGAATTGATGAACTTTTGTAATTAGACATTTTTGGCTATATATTCAGGAATGGATTTTATAGGAATGAAAATGAATGCTTCAATAGGATATTAGATTGACTTCCACTATATGTCTAATGACTAAAGTATATGAGTCCTAGATAGCATCTGTGATCCTGTGATTTGAAAGCACGATCGGTCCGGACCGGACCACCGAAACTTTAGTGTTAGTTCCGAAAAGTCACTGGCAGAATGCAAAAAAAAATCAGTTCCGTCACACGATGGGTCAACTTAATCCCTGAGGTTAAATCAACCCAGCGAGCCTCTTGAATCGTAGGCTCAATTTACGAACCTTTTAAATGGGCCCCTAGGTAGCAATACCCATCATTAGCCCCCCATGCCAAAGGTTTGAAAATTTCTACCTTTGGTATGTTTGCTGCCCGCGGAAATGTTCCAAGCATCAATCAAAGGCATCATTTGCTGAAACCTGTCCATGTCCTTTGTTTTTTGCAAATGTCCATAGAAATTGTTATAACCAAATGTCTAGGGACATGTGACCAAAACGCACGAGAACTCGTTAAAGCTTGTACTTTGTCTAAAACGTCCTTGAGATTTCTAGGCCCACTGTTGGACCGGAACGTTTGTGGACTTATTGGATTTTTAAGCATTGCTAGGCGTTCACAAATAATCTCTATTTTCACATATTAGTCCGAGACCAACAAATGTCCTCAGATTTCTTGGAGCCAAAAGCCTGGTGAAGGAGCATCCAAGACTTTCCCTTGAGTCTAAGAATTGGTCTGCGTCGCCGTTTTGGCCACTGCAGCACATTAAATGCATAATAAATTGGGCTGACGTGGCCTTAGGAATCCAAGACCCACTAACCCTGGTGGTGTGTGGGGACTTAACGCGTGGCTAAGGAAATGATGTCGAGCGCTTTTTGATTTCCAGCCATTTTAAACGCCTGCCCTTGCCATTTACCTATTTCTATTGCCTTTGAAAATTTCTAGAATGCCAAAAGGGCTCTCTGTGGCTTCATCGTTATGCAATGTTCTCCTTTTCTCATTTCGATGGCTCCAAGCGTCGTAGATATTGCTTCTTCGATTACGGCCGCTAATCTTGATGCCATTCGCACGAGGTATCGCATCCCTATTGAGATGACGATGCTAGCTCCAAAGCCTTATCAAAGGGCTAGCTCCCCACCAGACGGTTTCATGACCGTCTATACAATCCACCTCAAGAGTGGGCTTCGCATTGACATTCCTTTGGATTTGTACCATATCATGAGGGACCTCAAGTTCCCTATCACCCGCCTTCAGCCAAACGCAATAAGATACCTCATTTTCTCTGCGTTTTCGCTCGTTGCCATGACAAAACTTTTGAATCTTTGGTCGTAAAGTTGATTTTAAGGTTCACATACAACCAAGATTGGATTGCCATTACCCCACACCCTGAGTTCATGGCGACGAGTCATGGCAACCCTGATTCCACCAAGAGGTGAAAAGACAAATTCTTTTTCTTGGCAATTCGTGGGATTTGGGATGTCCCCAATAGTTGGGGAAACATTGACCCCCAATTTTGCCAGGACGCTACGCCTTAGGAGAGGGCATTGGTGAATGATACCGTTGTCCTCGTACAATCCAACCTCCTTAGCTTTAGTGAGAACAGGGAGAACAAGTGGTTGAGGCTAGAGAACATGGCTAAGGCCAAGTGAGGGCCTCAACCCGAGGACTCTGGCACCCACACCGATTGCTCGGCCAAGAAGAAGAGGAAGAAGACCGCGCAGAAGAGTCTGAGGATAAAGGAACTGTCCGAGCGTCCTAGGAAAAGCTAGCAGATCAAGTCCTCGTCCAAGTGCCCTGCTATTCCAGCTAAGAGTTTTTCATCCGGTGATGACTAGGCCGTCATTGAGTGCCCACTCAGGAAAAAGGCTGCAAGGCCTATTAGGAAGCCTTCTGAGGCCGCAATCTTACATGCGGAGTTACCAGCAGCTCCTCTTCCCCTCTCCAAGTCCGTGCCTAAAATCTCCTCTGTTTTTACTGGTGAGGTCTTGAATTGGATTGATAATCCATCCGAGGACACCATTGAGGAGGACGCTATGGTGGAGGTTGGGGCGACACGGGCCAATGAAGCAGTAGTGATGATTGTGACGACATGCTCTTAGACTGTTGAGGTAGAGGAAGATCGATCTATAGAGCCTCCTGTTGTTGACACTGTCGAGCCCTCATGCCTTGAAATCCAAGTTTATAGCCCGCTGATGATTCCGCCCACGGCCCATGAGGAGCCTCTGGTCGATGACGACGCAAGGACTTCACGTCAAGGGGAAGCCCATGCTGGGGCTGACGATCTTGCTGAAGTGGCTGAGCCCTTAGTCCTGACTGTTGCTGCTCTTACGCCCGAGGTTAGGGCTTAGATTTCTGTGGTGCAGGAGGCCGCGGCCAAGAGGCCCGAGGAGCATACGGTCCTCAGAGAGGAGAGCGCTTCAGGGAGCTCTTTTGTGGCTAAGGTACTTTTTCATGTTGCTCTTGACTCTATTTTCTCCTATCTATGTCTCACTGACCTGTCTTGAATTTCGCAACTTCAGGAGATGGCTGGTGGTTTTGGCACCATCATTATTGAGGCTGCCCAAGCTTATGTAGAATTGGAAGCTTCAAGGGCTTTTGCTGAGGCCAACAAACACTTGGAGGCCGAGCTTGCTGCTGCCAAGGGAAAGATTGCTTCTCTTGAAGACACATTGAGGTTTCAGCAAGTCCAGTATGGGATGCTACGAGATAGGAACCTCCAACTGAAGGAAGTGCTGAGGACTTCAACAAAGGCCGCAGACATAGCTCCTGCTCTGGAGGGCAAGTATTGGGACAGTATCAATTTGTGTAAGCGAGTGATGAAACTCCTGCATCCATGGTTTTCCACGGCTGTGTTTGATCCTCGGAACTCCAGTGCCACGTGCTTAGAGGACCTATATGGCTTTTCAGGCAGGCCATTTCCCAGCTCCCCTCGGCCTAGGTTATCAAGTGACCCTCGATCTTCTGGGCAGCTAGGATCGTCTTGTCAAGTAGGGCCTTCCGGATCGCAAGAGTCTCAATAGCAAGATGCCTCTCTTCACTCTGGACTTTCTGAGGGTGGATTGCAGATTTGTAATGCTATGTGCATGTATACATATTTTCTTTTACATATACGTTGTACATTTGGCACTTTTATGCATGAATGAAATTCATCCTTTGCTGTAATCTCTCTTTGGGTTGTCTTATGTGTTTAGTTCTTCTTTGACATGCTGTTAAAGAAACTTAATCTTATATCAATTTAATATTTGAACCTTTTGACCGTTTTAGGCTAAAGATACTACCTTTAGGGTCATCGCATGCTTGCTATTTCGAGCCCCCTAAGTTTTTAGTCCAACCTCTAGGGTTGCTTGGCGTTGTGCCAAGTTTTAAGTTCGACCTCTTGACCGCTCAAACTCAGCCGAGTTTTAAGTATGACCTCTCGGGCCGCTCAGATTCAGCCGAGTTTTGGTTACCACCTCTTAGTTTGCTTAATATATGATCGAGTTTTGAGTATGACCTTTTGAGCCGCTCGAACATAGTCGAATTTTAGAAACAAGTGAAAGGAGTCCTATCCACTTGACTTGGGGCAACCTAAGTCTTGTGACTTAACGAGATGACATGCAAACATTCAATGTGATGCAAGACAGGAAACAAGTTAAAGGAGTTCATTATATCCACAAGATGCACTACAACTACATGGCATGATGCTTTTTGCCTTACCTAGCTACTTACATATTCTTTATTGACAATATTCTTTGGAATGAGTACATAAGTCTATGGGCCTCTGAGGCCAATTTAATCTCTCTGGTCAAGTCGGCTCCTCAGGCCTCTTGGAATGTGGACTCGAGTCCTCGAGCCTCTTGGGTTGATTTAGGCTCTCGGCCAAATCAGCTTGTTAAGCCTCTTGGGACGTAGATCCAAATCCTTGGGCCTCTAGTGCCAACTTTTTCCTTTGGGACAGATTAGCCTCGTGGACCTCGTGGGCTTAAGTTCTCAGTCCCTTTACCTGACTCTATCCATATCCAGCTGCTCTCTACTGCGTCTGTTGCCTTATCATGCTTCAAACTTTCTCGAGCACGTCTAGGCTTTTACGCAGCCTTCGTGCGTTGTCATCCGAACTGGGTGATGTCATGCTTATGACATTTTGCCTCTTGGCTGGTCCACTCCACCATTTTTGAAAATTTGTTCGGGTCTTTGTAGAAAATGGATGAGGTAGCTTGTCTGACCAGCCTTTCGACCTCCACCTGCAGCGTCAGGCAGCTCTCAATGTTGTGACTTCAGCGGTATTGGTAGTAATAGTACTGTATCTGATTGCCCTTATCTGGGTTCTTTAATGCCTTGGGCCATTTCAGAAATTCTTCACCCTGAATTTGTTTGAGGATGTTGATGCACAAGTCATTCAAGGGAGTCAGATTCGAAGGCTTGGACTTCATTTGAAAAACCTTCTCAGACTTGCACTGCTTTGACGATCCTCGGAGATCTTGAAGGTCCCTAGTCTTCCTGTTTCCTTCCACTGTCCTCGGGTGGAACTCCTCTTCACCTTTAGGCCTCTCGGCTTCGTTGGCCCCTTCTCTGAAAATCCATTTCTAGATCTTTTTAAGCTTTTTCTTTGTTTGGGGTTGAGTCATGGCCTTCTTCTCATTGAGGTAATCCCTCAGTTCGCGAGAAGCCTACATAGATTTTCACTCCACACGACTCTTTTCCCTTGGGGGAATTTCTCTATAAGAGGATCCCTCCTGAAAGGTGTTCTCTCGATTGCAATGGGAGTGAGGAGGATCTAGCCTTTTTGGGCCACTCTCTTGGACTCGAGGACCCAACCAACCTTCAAGTCATCGTGGGACTTCATTACTCATGGAAACCTGCATCCCTGGGTCCTTGTGCTAGATAGCCTGCTTCTTGGGATGCTTTTTTCCTTTCTCCTTTTTCTGGGGTGCTACAGCCTGGGAGGCTTTGGGTAGCGCATCCCTTGATTGTTCATCCAACTTTAAGCAAAGATTTTGGCCTGCTCTTGAGAGGTCGTCCATTTTTATTGCCAATACCTGTACACAAGGGCTTGGACGGTCATCCATTGTGCTGCCTGTTGGAAGGCAGTTACCATAGGAGGTTGCACCTCAAACGGGAGCACTGGTTTGTGCCCGTTCGTTCATCATCTTTGACTTCCAAAGTTCTTCTAAAAACTTTTGAAAAATATGTTAACCTGACTTTTAGTCAAGTTCCCACAGAAGGTGCCAATGTTGCTTTCTCGTATTCCGCCCATCGTACGGACGAAGGTTTGAAAGACCGCTTGAATTTTTGGTGTATTCGGATGGAATCTATACAACAAAAGATAGTTTAGTTATCTTCTTAGATTAGTGAGTTCGATCTGTATGATATAGAGAGGAGGAGAAGAGAATGACACATGGAATTTTATGTGGAAAGGCCTCTCTTTGAATGAGGAAAAAATCACGGAACTTAGGGTCTAGGCAAACTTCCACTATACTATTGGATAAGTACAAGGAATGGAGCCTGTGTGAAGCTCAAAGCTCTCCAGATACAAACTTACTACATTGATGGGAAGAAAGCTGCTTATTTCTCTCTCTTTTGTATGCCTTAGCCTTTTAGCGAGAAACCAAGACTCAGCCCCCTCTATTTGGGGTGCATTGAAGGTTTATATAGGGGTTGGGATGTCCTACGTAGAGTGCCAACGTGGATTACCGTGTACATGTAACATTTCGAATAATTTTAA
>JAODPA010080078.1:1129-26837 GCA_025585075.1 Nepenthes mirabilis | reverse complement strand
CAAAAAAAAAAAAAAATCAAATCGGATGGAATATGCCAGGTATTAAAATTAAAAATTAGATGTATAAACAACACATTTCAGCCCGTAATTTTAGTCTTTATGTGGACTTCAAGTCTGAATAAGCATTCATTTTATTTTTCTTAGTTAACATGGCTTCGGAAAGGCCAACTTGGAAAAGGCCGAGTGATGTCCCCTGTCTGACAAAAATAGTGCTCGCATAAATCCAAAGCTTATAGAACAGTCTGTTGGGCAGCTGGATATGAGGCAATTTTCCCATGTTTTCCCTTACTGAGAAGCTGAAACATGTTGAGAGGGAGATCAAAGCTACTTAAAACAGAAAGTTTGTCAGATATTAGTAGCAGAGTCAAGGCTGCTAGAGATGAGCTTACACACATACAGGCTCATGTGTAGGGCAAGATCAGCAGCTATGTTTTGATCGATTTGGAGAACGCAAAAAGAAAGAACTGCATCGGTTATTATGGCACTGGTTGCCATTAAATCTAAATAACTTGTAACGTAACAAGGCGTATTGACATAGTTTGAACCAAATTAACAAGAAAATAGCATTCACAATTACGTATAATATGTTTTATTGAAGATATTGTTTGATCCAATCTAACTGTTGTTCTGGTAGAAGATTATATAAACCCGCCATTTGTCTTGGATCAAGCATGCATTTTGTATAAGATGTGTTCCTTTCACTCGCGGATAGTTCATGAATTTTAGAAAATAATGCATATAATTGCTTTGTCTTTTGTTCATGTCTGTCAGTTGCTAAACTCTTCTCAACATTTGAACTATTTTATTCATGCTTGTACTCAATACATCGGCTGCTTGGAGAGTACAATTAGATAATGTTTTCACATCTATAATAATCTTTTGTTTTTTCCCCTTAGACGTCCCCAGTGCAACTGGAATTGTAATAGGTGGTGCACTTTGACTAGACGATTCATCACTGCCAGGTAAGTTTGTGTTCTCCATTTCTACAACATTATTTACGCTGAATTCTTTGTTCTTTGGTTCTTAGAAATGGGTTCCAACCATCTAAATAAGTGTGTTTGTATATGTATTGTTGTGACTAACACATTATCAAATATTCTACTTACTGTCCTACGCAATTGCTTAAAATTGATCTATATGGCAATTAGAATAAAATTTAATGTAAAAGATAGAACTACGAATCCATCTGATTTGCCTAAATTCTAATATTACCTATTAGATAGATAAAGGAACATAACTTTGCTTTTGGTTGTTGGGGGCCAACAAGTGGCCGATTGGACAAGAATGCACACACAGGAAAAAGAGAAGCACACACAAGTTTTACGTGAAAAATTCTTCACCAATTGAAGGAAAAAACCATGGGATATAAAATCCATAACAAGTCTACTATGTGAAATGGTTACAAAGAACCCCCGAGATAGAGTATCCGCTACACACCCCGATAGACAAAGAAAAACCTCTCCCGAGTAAACAAGGAAACTCTCAGTCTTTTTACTTTCTGTTTTTCTTCTCTCCTTCATCACTGGTGGTGCACTCCTCTCTTCTCTTTTTACCCTTCTAGATTTCACTGCCATGAACTTCCTCCGGAGACTTGACCGCCTCCCTCACTCTTGTGTCTTGATTTGCGTGTGTGTCTACTCTACCACATGCCCAACACGCATATTTATAAGAAGCCTGCCCAGAGAGTATCTACCAATAGGCAGGTTGCTTCTGGACAATTGCCTGCCACCAGCTCCGTAACTCGTCACCAACTCTGTAACCTGCTATCAACTTTGCCTACTAACTCTACAACCTGCCACCTGCACAGATGACACACACCTGCATTTTTACAACCTGCTCTGCAAAACCTATAAAGCCAACTGTCAGTTGCCAAGATATCTTTTGTCCTTGCTGCCCTCAAGTCCACGGACCATCAGCCGTTCTCTGTACCCATGGTCATCACAGAGTTTTCGGACGTTCCTTGATATCTCCAGGCAATGACCTCGAACATTATCCCATATCTTCGGTCATTTTCATACTAATAAACCAACTGGTAAATCCCGTGCGCTTCATCAGTTAGCCTTTTTGCCTCCTTAGCCGTCCATGCACCTTCAGCCGTCCGCGTCCATTTTGTCTCAAGGCAAGTCCACGTACTTTGGCTATCCGCTTTGCGGCCCGTTCGACTCCGCAAAGTCCTCGTCCCTTTGCTGTATAAAGTCCTCGGGCCTTTCCACTACAGTCAGTCCACAGCACTTCGCACAAGTCCTGTGCAGCCTCCGATGATGTCTCCAGTTTGTTGCGTTTCCACAGGGAAGTTACCAGACCCAATAAACTTCTCCTCTCGACTTTGTGGGGGACACATTCGCATTGATCCGGCGATTGTTATTTCCTACCTTTCGGTAGCTTTCCCTCAATTGGGACTCCGGCGTTAGCTTCCGTAAGCCTGAATGACACATTCCTCCACTCCACTGGGCCTGGAGTAATTCTACTCCACTTTAGCTCCTTTACCGCGGACATATCATTATTCCTTACACTCCACCTTAGCAACCTCCTTTTGCCACCTTGATCAATACCCATTTTGGTCACGTTAACATTTTCTTTGACAACACAAGCCTTCATCAGGTACCAGCCAGACCTCCTGCTTCTCCTTACCATAATTGAGGCTCATTTGGTGAGTTTTTACTGGCCATCGCCAAACGCCATCTTAAAACCTTCTTCGTCAAACTTTCCGATTGAAATCACATTCAACCTCAACTTTAGGACATGTCGCACCTCGTTCAACACAAGCTTGTTTCCGCTGCTTGTCCTCAAGCAAACATCCCCTATGCTAGTAACCCTCGACGAGCCTCCATTACCCATCTTCAACATCCCGTGGCCAATGGGCGTGTAACTTGTGAAGTGGGACTTCCTTGGTGTTGCATGGTATGAGGCCCCACTGTCCATCACCCAACTCATCTCTAGGCATGGCCGGCTCTGTGCTTCCCCTGCATGGATGACAGGGAGGTCTCCATAGAAAGCTATAGTCTCCTGATCATTAGCATGATCCTTTTTCTCCCGACAATCGTTTCCGCCCTCCTTGTCCTACTTTCTCTGTGAGCAGTCTTTCTTTAAGTGGCCTTTTTTGCCACAGAAGAAGTAACTCCTCCCTTCAAGCTTGTTCCGGCTGTTACTCCTCTCCATTTTACCACCTCCGCCTCGTTCCCTCGATTTTTCTCGTCCCCAACTGCTGGTCGTCACTAGCAGACTTAGCCGAGAGCTCGACACCTTACCGCTTTCCCTCCGTATTGACTCATTCATAAGTAGGGAAGCTATGGCCTCGTACAACCTCAATATGTCCTTCTCGAATAGTAACGTCATGACAATATGATCATACTAGGCCGGCAAGAACGCCAATGATACCAACGCTTTGTCTTCCTCCTTAATCTCCAGATCAAGGGTCGACATCTGCGTTAGTAGCCGGTTAAACTCGTCCAAGTGCTTCTCAAATCACTCACTTTTAGATAACCGCAGGCCATAAAATTACTTCTTTACATACAACCTGATTGCTAAGGATTTGGACTTATACTAACTCTCAAATTTCTCCAAGACCTCCACCGGGTCTGACAAACCAAGGACTTCCAAGAGTGTCTTGTCCTCTAAGCACAACTTAATAGTGCAGTTGGAAAGATCCCTCCTATCTTGCCACTCGTCCTCGGTTAGGTTCTCCGACTTCTCCTCCCTTTTCTGAAGAGCTTTTACTGTTCCTTTCTGAGTCAAAATATTTCTCACTCTTTTCTATCAAAAAATAAAATTATTTTGCCCAATGAACTGCTCTACACTGAATGGTACATTCTTCACCGACGATGCCATCAAAACCGACAGTTCACAATCTGTTTCTGATATCACTTGTTGGAGGCCAGTAAGGTCGGTTGGACTCGCAAGCAGTAACTTGTTAACACAAGTGGCCGGTTAGATAAGAATGCACACACAGGGAGAAAGAGAAGCACATACAAGTTTTACGTGGAAAATCGTTCACCAACCAAAGGAAAAAATCATGAGATACAAAATTCACAACAAGTCTACTATGTGAAATGGTTACAAAGAACCCCCAAGATGAAGAATCCGCTACACACCTCGATGGACAAAGAAAAACCTCTCCCAAGTAAATAAGGAAACTCTCCTTCCTCTTACTCTTTATTTTTCTTCTCTCCTTCTTCACTGGTGGTATACTCCTCTCTTCTCTTTTCACCTTTCTAAACTTCACTGCCGTGAGCTTCCTCTAGAGACTTGACCGCCTCCCTTACTCTTGTAACTTACCTTGCGTGTGTGTCTCTACTCTACCACATGCCCAGCATGCATATTATAAGAAACTTGCCTAGAGAGTATTTACCAATAGGAAGGTTGCTTCTAGACAATTGCCTACCACTAGCCAGTCTACTGTCACCATCGAAAACACGAGGTCAGGTAATGACAGAAGGTTATCCCATCGAAAACACTCCGACACTAAAGTGAGTAAATAGCCTTTGAAATAAAGAGGAAGTGAGGGATGTAATGAGAATGCAAAGAGTGTTTGTGACGGGTGAATGTTCTCGTTGAGAGAGGCTTGTATTGCTCGTGATGAGCGTTGGTTCTAAGCACTGTGATCGCTGGGATTGTAGCGGCAAAGGGAGAGAGAGATTTAAATACAAAAAGCATGAAAGCTTTTGCAGTAGAGGGCTTTTGTGGGTGATTGAGAGCATGCTATGAAGTGAGAACTCCATGGCCTTTTGTAATTACTGTCCTGGGTGACCTTCTTTGTGTAGAAGGGCTTAATTTCCGTGCTCCATTAGGATCGTTGCCTTTTCTGGCGTGGAGCCTTTATGGCAGTAACGGTCACCTGGATTGATCGCCTTTCTTCTATATTTTGTAACCGTTAGGATTTAATATAGATAGGAAGAAGATTCTGGCGCTTTCCTTCTGGGATATGCACCGATCCTGGGAACAGTCATTTCAATGGAGATTATCTTCTGTAGAGAGCGTGAAATCAGGGGAGATGACCATTATGTCTTGAAGATAGACACATGGATAAATCCGGGCTTGGGCTGTATGTGGCCTGGTCTTCAACCGATCTATTAGTCATACTTCCGGTCAATGGAAGTGTTGACCGTCTTAGGCCTAAGTAGACCGTCCTGCTCTTAGACCTTTGCTGGTTCATTGGCCTTTGTCCGGTCAACGGCTGGCGTTGACCGTCTAGGAACAAATGGGCCTTTACGGATCTAGGTCGTTCCTCCTTCTTGGGCCAACCCATTATTGGCATATCTGTTACTTTTAACTAAGGAAAAAATTATGAGATACTTTGTTCGAACAATCTCAACTATAAATGCTTGATTATAAATAAGTAATTCTAATAGCTATTCACAATAACTCGTGTAAATTATTAGTTAAAATTAACCCCAACATACTTAACAATTAATGAGAAAAAATAAGTAAAAGATCAACCAATTGATGATAATTCCTATAACTAAAATTAGAATAACATATTCAAATTTGGCAAAAGATAAAACTTGAAATAAATTTCAAGTGAATACCAAAATCTTCTCATTCTTTTATTTTCTCTCTCTTCTCTTTTCCATATATCACCTCTTGTGTTTAAATCTCTCAAATTTTTTCCGTTAAAAATCGTGTAGGCCTCCAATACTATCACTACTCTAGTGATCAAACTATCATTTCTTTTCCTTAAACAACTTTCTCTCTATTAAGATCCAATGTCGAACTCTACAAGTTTAAATGATACTTTTTTTTGCTCCACTGCTGTACTTGGAGTACTATCACCCCCTTCAATAATTCTATGATGATAGGATAGCTCTTTTTGACACACCAACTCAGCCTTCTTCTGCCATCTAAACAAAATCTTCTGTTTATCACCTTAGTGTTGTCTTCAAAAATTGAAGCCTCCATCAAATATTGGTTTGAATGCTTCCTTCTTTGTGCCACAGTCAAAGAACCTTCGATGAGCTTCTATTGACATTTGCCAAATGTCTTGCAAAAGCTTGCATTATCAAACTTAACTGTTGAAATCGAATTTAATCTAATATCCGGTGCATGTCGTATGCCTTTAGCACGAGTCTTTTCCCATTGCTTGTTCACAAATATTGATGATGCCAATAATGTTTAATGAGCCATCGTTTCTCATCCTTAATACCTAATTATCTCTAAGTACATAAGATGTGAAGAAACATTTCCTTAATGTCGTATAGAGTGAGAATCTATTAAATATCACCCGTCTAATCTTGTGGCCCTTAAAGCACTATGCCTTCTCTACTCAACAACTAGAAGGCCATTGTAGGTTGCACTAAAGATTCGATTATTGTCGTCATGATCCTAATTTTCTAATTGCTCACCATCTTTGTCATTCCCTTGCTTTCACTTTAATCAATTCTATCTCATATGGTCCTTCTTACCACATTAATAACACTCAATGTCCTTCAAGTTGGACCAATTGTTGATTATATTCGACTTAGCTACTCCCTTAGTAGATCTATCATTACCTTGATCTCTATTTAAAGCTAAGATATTCTGCTCTCCCAAAACCTTATCACTTCTTCTTTCTCTAAATCCATTCATAAGTAAGAAAGTAATAACATTATCAAAATTAAGCATATCATTTTCAAACAATAGTAGTGTTGGGTCTAACTTGGAGGTGGGCCAAGAGCAACGAGGCCCAGTTGAAGGAATGCCAGCCCAGTCGAGCAGCAAGGCCCAAAACCCCTCTATGAAGCCAAGCGATCCAAGCGTATGGCCCATATGACGCACCTAGGACAGCGGCCAATCAGCACGCCTTTGCAGTTGCCAAGGCAACTGTAGGCGGTGAGAACCAGAGCAAAAAAAATGCTAGCCAATGGGGAGAAGAGTCCAAGCCGCAAGTAACGGTGCACATAGTCCTTCCAAGCCACTCGATCAATCCTCGCATAAACAGCAGGCCAAGCGTGGTTCGCATCCGATAATGGTCTCCTTGCCCCAGCAAAATGACAACTAGCACTGCTAGTCATCGCCAACGGGCAGCGAATCCGAGCGAAGCACCTGTTGGGAGCCCTAGTTCCCATAGCCTCCCAAGGGGAGTCTATAAATGCCTTCTCTTACAAGGGAAAAATTTGCTCTCTTTGAGATTTTGAACCCTAAGTCCTAAGGACCTGATACCTAATCAATAGAGTACTATTGATCACAAAGCTTCCACAGAACAATCTAGCAAGTCGCCCATCAACTGGGCGCACCTTTTAAGCTCAGTCATCCATCTAGGGAGCCGCTTCTTAGTTGGGCGTACCATCGGAGCCTAGTACTCCACCTAGTGAGTTGTTCCTCAGTCAGGCGCACATTCGGAGCCCAGTCCTCCACCTAGTAAGCCGCTTCCAACTGGGCGCACTTTTAGAGCCCAATCCTCTGTCTAGTGAGCTGCCTCTCAATGGGGTGCACCCATGGAGTCTGACTCTCCAAATACATCCCACTCACACTCCACTCATTACTACATCTTTATACTCCCACCACATTTACTTATAAATATACATTCCTCCATTTATTATGTAAGATCTCTAACTTGAGTATCGAAGTGTTTGAGGTGGGATAACTCCCGTCGATTTCTAATATCTTGTTTGTAATTTGTAGCGTACAGGTTCCAGGTTAGTAACGATAGAGATTAAACCCGATCCAATTCGACCCTCAGTAGAAGATCGAAAGGCTCATTAATCCGTACAACAATTAAAAATTCAAGATGTATCATTGGTGCCATCTGTGGGAATGATGAAAAAGTTTTTCCACCTGACAACTACTAAACAAACAAGGTTAACACTCGACCTTTAGCCAGCACTAAGGCTTGAGACATAGCTTCCTATGGCGATGACCCCACATTGTGTAGCCATGCTTGGGGGCTCCGTTCCTTAACTCCAGGGTGAACAGAGAAGATCAGCACCCTGAGCGCGAGCTACCACATCAACCGGAGCAAAGTCACCCGTGGCGACGACCCCTTGCTGGTTAGCCATGTACATGGACATCAATCCCGAGCGTGTTGCTCATTATCCAAGCGGGTGCTCTGGCCCTATTGACTCCAGACGGAGTGCACTTGTCGGAAGATTTAACGCTGAGGCTTTTGTTGTTCAGCTCTGGACGATGCATCACTGGCGCCGTTAGGTTGAAGTTCAAAGTGACAATGCCTTGCCATCCTCGAGACGATCAGTGTGCTCTCTAAGCACGAAGAGGTCTCTCGAAGGTCGGCGATTCAAGACCCAGCTAGTACGATGCCGCTCCTTCACGCTTGAGCCACGTCCCTCGCTCAAAACCGACCAGCATACAGGTCGCATCCTGCGTAACCCTGTTCGGCTGCCAGATCTAGCCAGCCGTGCCTCAGTATGGGGCCCACTTTTGGGCCTCATGCGTCTGAGCAGAGATGTCATGCTGAGGGTCTCGCCCTCCAATCTCCTAAACAAGCAAAGTGGACAAACACCAGTAGAAGATCTAGTGGCTTGGTAACCTCGTGACTTAGGCGGTCACAAGCGACAAGACCTAATGGAAGCCAGAAGGCCAGCTGAGCCTTGCAGTACATACGAGAGCCCCGAGCGGTACGATCCACGCCACTCGGAGCGCAGCTAGGAGACTGCCGACTTCGAACCTTATTGATCCTGCTGTGACTCCTCTCACTGGTCCTCTCTATAGTGGCAAGCCCTGCAGGAGCCATGGCGATCCTCGCAATAAGGGCTCGACATGCTCAGCCCACCACCAATTGTGCCGCATGAGACATCATCTAGTCGAATGCTGTGCCACTTCGGCTTTCTTGAGACGATATCCCTGATAGGGCACCTAACACAGCAGCAGTGTGCCGCCCGGCCAAATTAGGGCGAGAGACTGGATCCCCCGGAGCATAAGGGCCATTGGCCGAGGCACCTAGAGAGCCGCCCCAACGACCCTCCAAAGCGGTATACGCTGACTGTACACTTGGTACAGTGGGCCAGCCACGAAAGTATCACTCACGCGCCTGCGACGATTCCACACCAAATCTTGGTAAGTCTTGCATGCATCATACCGCCTGCTTGAGTCACGTTAATAGGATAATAATACCATCTATTCATATGAATGGTTACATAGCATTGCATACAATCAAAACCTTAGGGGGCCTGAAATGGCAAGCATGCAGCGACCTTCGAAAAAGAGAGCACCTTCAGTCAATGACGGTCGGTAGGCTAGGACCATGCGCATGAAAGTGACGACGCCCTGGGCAGGGTCGAGCACCGAGACTGTGTCGTGCAATGGCCACAAACTCCTAGCCTGGCTGCTGTGGCTTGAAAACCTAGCTGGCTGTTGAGTGGCTCCACTGGGAGTGCAACGACATTCAATCCACTGGACTGAGCACCCTACTCCGCACGAGGTGCGACAACATCCTCAGCCGAAGGATGAGTATAACACAAGAAGGCTCTGGATTTGAGCCTTGGCAATGATAGCAATATAGTTTAGCCATTACAAAATAGATTGCAAAGAGAAGAAAATGTCCTTTATTCAAGTGAAAGATTGCTAAGGCCTTCTCAAAAAAGCTAGCTATGCAGAAAGGAAACCACAGACTGCTATCCTACAGATTAGAGGGTCCTGACTCCTCCAGATAATCGTCCAGATGCAGACAACTCCATCATTGCGGGGATTGAAGCCTCTCGCGGGAAGGTCCAGAGTAACAACGGAAGCCATGCGGCAACGCAAACGTGTCTCATCCCTAAAGACTTGCATCCAAGAGCCGGAAGGCCTCCTCCGGAGAAGGCTGGACCTGTAAGCAGCCTCAGATTATGCGCACCGCCCTTGGAGATTGGTGGGGAGACCCTCGCTCGTCTGCGTGTGCCCTTCCAAATTGATCAACTTCTAATCTTGGGGCGGTAGCCTCACTCCTCCAACACTGCCTGACCTCCTGCTAACCCTCTTTCCGAGCCCGGCAAGCGCACTCGATGCACTGGACAGAGGCAGTGTGGAAGAGACGCAGGAGCCTGTGGGCTTTGCCTGCTCGATGACGTCAGCCGTCTCGACCTTTGGATCAATGCCTATTGTAGTTTCTCCAACAGCCTCTCCAGTGGCCTCCTCAGGCAAAATGGCCTTGCTAGCAGCAAGCCCTAAACTGGCTATTTTAGGAGGCCTTGAACACAACTATCAGCCCCTCCGGGCTCCGTAGGATCGGGAGTCATGACCCCGTCAGTTCCGAGCGTGGTCTAGCGCTTAAGCCCAAGTGGCCGATGCAGAAGCCTAGCACCGTCAACGAAGCTATTCTGCGGCTAGGCCGAATCCCTTCGAGGAACCTTCTTTCCAGTAAGGAAGCCAGCTCCTCCGGTCGGGTCCCTGATCTCAGCACAACCGCCTGCCGCGCAAGGACAATGTGTTCCTCCTTGACCCACACCCGATTTAGGATGAGCCCCTCCTAAAAAGCAACGATTTGGTTTTGAGCCTACGAGCTGATGTTGATCGGTTGCGATTCCCTCACCTATGCCTCCGACCATGCTTGCTCAAAGCGAGCCGCTCGAAGCCCAAGGTCGTGCGGCTTATCCAATGGCAACCCGCACCCAGGCCACCACGCCAACCACTGCTCTCAAGACATGGCGGAGCTGTGCACTGACTCCCCCAGGCCTTTGATGCCGTGCGAAGTTGGGCACCCCGTCGGATTCAAGGTCCAGCAATGCCCTCAGATGCCTCATTAGCCCAATGATAGAAAGCATTGAACGACGACACTCCGCCGACTCTGCGGAAGGTCATTACGGCGTAACAATCCTACGGTTTTCTATGCATTGGGTACAGGTGACCCCCGATCGCTATCCCTTCTCCACGAGCCTGTCCAGATTCGGGATTGACGGTGCCTGGCCACAGAAGGTTCCCACCGGGCCATCCTGCTGACGGCCTAAGCACGAGCTCGAGGGATGGCTCTGGCAAGAAAAGCCAAAGGCAATCAAGCATTCATAGGTAAACAACCAAGCATGTGTGGTGGCAAGAGGTCCCCACAACCCTTGAGTCATAACATGCGAAGCGACAAAGAGAATATTTGATACATCAGACATAAAAGGCAAACTACTGCTTTTATTCATTGAAATTCTTCTTTAAAAAGTACAAGATTTGCGACAATAAAAGTACAAAAAAATAAAAATACAACAAGGAGTAAGAAGCTTAGGATGGCGGCGTCGCCAGGAAGAATCGGCCTGGGGAATGTGAGCACATCAGCTTACCCCTGTAGAACAACCACAGCGCCGATTTTGCCCCGGTGCCGACATTGCTGATGTCGATCCACCACCGAAAGCACGTCAGAGACTGCCATAGGTGAAGGAAAAGCTTCTATTACAGAAATTTCAACGGGGCTGCGACTCACTTGCACGCACCCCAAAGGGATCCAGGTTCCACCTCCTCTCCCGGCAGCATATATGAACTATCAGCCACAATGGGAGCTGGCGACAACATGCTATTGAGGGAACAAAATCCCCAGGAATAGCGTGCCAGTCCGTTGCATCCCACCAACGGATTGGAGTCATGGCTTGCCCTGGAGGAGGCGTATGACAACAGTGGAGTGGCCGAACCACCCTCGTTATAATGAGGAATCGTCCACAGGAAGAACTTAACGACAGGCTTCAACAGTAACACTGGATCTTTCTTAAATCCATCCGATCCCTTTACGGATCCCACAGGGAGCGAGGAAACCCAAGGACTTTGCATTACTTCTCCAAAGAATGACTGAGCATGGATCTCCCTAGCTGGAGAACTTCCTAATTTATGGTCGAGCCAGCGGCCGACGAACTCCTAGAGAGGCGCACCACCTAATGGCCATCTATCACATAATAGGAAAGCCATCAATGCGAAGTCGGACCGCAGGCGGCGAATCTTTCCTAGTAGAGTTTCGAATCCCTGCACCGCCTTTGAAAAGCTGCATCTTTTCATAGGGAAGGAACGGCGCCATAAGGGGACAAAAGGTAGCACATCTCAAGGACAGCCTTCCAACTTGGAGGCGGGCCAAGAGTAGCGAGGCCTAGCCGAAGGAATGCCGACCCAGTCAAAGGAATGCTGGCATAGTTGATGGAACGCCATCCCAGTTAAGCAGCAAGTCCCAAAACCCCTTTGTGAAGCCCAGTGGATCCAAGTGTATGGTACACGTGACGCCCCCAGGATAGCGACTTATCAGCATGCTTTCGCAGTCTGCCAAGGCAACTACAGGCAGCAAGAGTCCGAGCAGAAAAACGCTAGCCAATGGGGAGAAGAGTCAGCGCTGTGAGAAATGGCGCGCACCATCCTTCCAAGCAACTCGACCAATCCTTACACAAGCAACAAACCAAGCGTAGTTCGTATTCGACAACGGTCTCCTTGCCCCCACAAAATGACAACTGGCGCTGTTGGCCACCGCCAGTGGGCGGGGAATCCCAGTGAAGCACCTGTCGAGAGCCCCAGTTCCCATAGCCTTCCAAGGGGAGCCTATAAATATCTTCTATTGTCGGGGAAAAAGGGGCTCTCTCCGAGATTTTGAACCCTAAGGCCCAAGGACCTGATACCCGATTAATAGAGCACTATTGATCCTAAAGCCTCTACGGAACAACCTAGTGAGCCACCCCTCAATCGGGCACACCTTCGGAGCTCAGTCCTCCATCTAGTGAGACGCTTCTCAACCGGGTGCACCTTTGAAACTCAGTCCTTCATCTAGTGAGCCGCCCCTCAACCAAGCGCACCTTCGAAGCCCAGTCCTTCACCTAGTGAGCCGTCCCTTCAATCGGGCGCACCTTCGGAGCCCAATCCTCCACCTAGTGAGCCGCCCCTTAGCCGAGCACACATTCGGAGCCCAGTCCTTTGTCTAGTGAGCCACCCCTTATCACAGCACACCCATGGAGCCTGGCCCTCTAAATACATCTCACTCACACTCCACTCATCACTACATCTTTACACTCCCGCCATGTTTACCCCTAAACGTGCATTCTTCTATTTATTGCAGAAAATATCTGATTTGAGCGTCGGAGTATTTGTGGTAGGATAAACCCCCACCGACTTTTGACCTCTAATTTATAATTTGTGGTATGTAGGTTCTAGGTTAACAGCGACGAAGATCGAGCCTAATCCAGTTCGACCCTCAGCGGAAGATCGAAAGGCTTCATAATCTATACAACAATAAAAAATCCGAGACAAATTAAGTACGTTACAATATAATTATAGGAGCTTGACAATGAAATTAGCAATAATGACCTTGTCCTCCTCATTGATCTTTTGACCAAGCACGAAAATTTATGTCATAATTCGATCAAACTCATTAGAGTAATTTTCAATGCTCCTATATTTTACCAATCGAAGGTCATAGAATTACTTTTTTGAATGCAACTGTGATGCAGTGGGCTTGGACTTGTATTAACCTTCAAGCTTTATCTAGACCTTAACTAGATTGAAAAATCAGTTACCTCTTATAAATTATTATCTACAAGAATCAACTTGATTGTGAAATCTGCATAGTCTCTCGTATCTTATAACTCTTTTACATTCAATTTATTTTTGTTTGTCCTCCTCCCTCTTTAGTGCTTTAATCATTCTTTCTTGAGTAAAAATATTTCTCACTCTTTCTTATCAAAGAATATTTTGCCAATTAAATTGTCATTAGAGAATACTCTTTTTGATAGTGACATTTTCAAATGTCGTTTCCACAAGTTTGAACACCATAAACTTGAAAATCCAATAGCAATTCAAGGTATTCCTTGGAGATGAACACTTCGATACCATTTGTTGAGATTCAACCATGATGTAGGGAAAAAATTGAATCCCACAACAAATTTTATTCGCCATTCTCTCCTAATCGAACCTGAGGAATAATAAACAATAAATAACCAAGTATACATACTATACAATCAATTTAACATGAATTATATTTTTTTAATTTAGAAAGAAATCATGAGATATTTTGTTTGAACAATCTCCATTGTAAATGTTTGGTTGCAAATAAGCTCCTCCGAGAGTGACACACAGCAATACCATGTAAATAATTGATTAAACTAATCCCAACATGCCAAGTTATCAACAATGGCAAATATATATATAAAAAAACACCCAATCAATCTGTAATATATGATAGTATCAAAAATAGAATAATATATCCAAATTTAGAGAAGGATAAAACTTAAAATAGACTTTTAATGAATACTAAAATCTTTCCATTATTCTCTTTTCTTTCTTTTGCGACACCCTTTGTGTTTAGATTTTTCCTTTGCATTTTTTATGCTAGAAATTATTCATATTTCTTATATTATCATTAGCATTCAAATGCTAACGAAAAATTACCCCAGCATGCACCAAGCTTGTAGGACCTTGGGAAACCATTGGAAAAATGGCGCATGTCCCTTAAGCACACCAACACTATCCCAAGTGCACACACATGCATCCTCTAACCGCCATCAAGTGTCAATTTTTACACTACTCAAAGCCTTCCTTTGAACAAATCCTCAAACCAAAATTAAGCGAGCCACTAAATAATATATTTAGTTGGCGTGAAATTTACAATAGAGTGATCCAAAATCAACCCTTATTTGACAATTTGTGTCACATAATATGAAACACATTTTTCTTTTCATAGAAAAAATTATTCGAAATAAACAAAAATACAGCCCAACTGAAATGAAACAGCGAGAAAAATAAGATTAATATGAATATAAACTCCACGGTGATCGAAGCATAGAATAAAAACAAAGCCAAATTTGGCTAAGCTATAATATGCAAAAGAATACCATATAACGAAATCCAACATATAACTATAAAACCAACAGAAATTGTAATCCATGCAGAAGAGCATAAGAATAAATACTCGCACACCACTATTAAAACGATAGCATATGAGAAGTTAAACTCTGCAACGACTTGTATGAAGATCCACCTTGTTTCAGGCATAAAATGGCCTTCTGCTTTAGATATTCTATCCTCGTTCTCATCTCTTCGCCGCCTTCTTCCGCCATGAGCCGCCTAACCGCCGCCGCTACCTCTCCTCTTCCGATCCCGTTCTCCAACTGAATCCCGACTTTCCATACATCGCTCACATACCGAGCGTTCACCATTTGATCGGCAAAGCAAGGCAGGCATATCATCGGAACACCTTCGCATATGCTTTCCAACGTCGAGTTCCACCCGTTATGAGTCCAGAAACCTCCGGTGGCCGGGTGGGCCAGGACGTCCAACTGGGGGGCCCACTCGACTATGTGGGCCCTTCCGGCGATGGTTCCGCCGAGCCCTTCAGGCAGCGGATGGACCCCTTTTGAGCCTCGAACCAGCCCCGGCCGGATCACCCACAAAAACGGCAGGTTGCTGTCTGCGAGGCCCCATGCGATCTCCGAGAAGTCGGACTGACTGATGGCCGCGAGACTGCCGAAGCTCACGTACAGAACGGACTTCGGTGGCTGCGTGTTGAGCCAGGAGATGCATGTTCCGTCCGGCGGCAGGAGGCTGGTTGAAGAAGGCGGAACGGACTTGTGGAAGGGGCCGACGGGGAAGACGGGGATGCCGAATTCGCGCCGGAGTTTTTCGATTGCGGGCTCTTCGAGCTCCTGAAACGTGTTGAAAATGATCCCGCGCGAGGCCTTGGTGGCGGCTCTCATTCGGGTGACGAATGTGAAGAGTAATTCGGGATCGCTTGTCCTGACTTTCGGAATGTCTTTGACTTTCAGCGGCGGAAACTCCGGCACCGGCGACTCTAGCTGACTTTCTGTTTGAAGAAGAAAGAAGATGACGAATGAAGTTCGATGAGGTCGTTCTCCGAATTTTTTCAAGCCAAGTCTTTCTTATAAAATAATTAAAATATTTAGACAAATAATTCAAATAATTTTAGCTTAGTCCGTCATAAGTTGATTTAAGAAAAGAAAAATTATTAATAAAATTATTATTGCGTGACCTTCAGCTGATTCATAAATTTTGGCTTATTCATACATTGTAGACATTATTTTAAAATGTAAATTCATAATTAAATAATACCACGATAATTACATAATCATAAATTAACCACACGACACCACGACACAGATTGAGGTTCGATTTATTTATTTATTTTCTTAGAGTAATAGGAATCATGGGTGTAAGTTTTATACATTTGTAACGAACCAACATTCGGCCTTGTATTTCATTTACTTTTGTTCTTTTCTTATTTGAAAGGTTATTATATGGGATTTCCTACCTCTCTTAATAAAAAAAATATGAACCTATCTCTTCTTTTTGGACCAAATTCAATCACCAAATTTTAAAAAATAAAAAAAAAATAATGAATTCAGTCAAGCCAACCCAAAAAATTCCCATCAATACAAAAAAATTATCTCAGAACAGAACAACATTTCCATCAACTTAGTCAGCCCAGACGACCTAATGCATGGATGAACTCATCGTCTTAATCACAATTGCCTACAATTCACTTCCTATACGTTGATAAAATTTACCATAACCGTTGACCGATCGGTATTTCCTTATCTATCTGGATAGCTCAGCGGATAATTGTCACTAAATAGAGAAGATCAAACCGCCCACTAACACTATAAATATCTCTTCACAATAGAAAGGGGGATATGAAAAAAGACAGATCACAAAAATTACTACAAAGATGCTTCTCTCCAAATGCATTTCTCTTTCTAAATTACGCTTCCCACTAAGTGCATCACACTCAGTCCCCTTGCATATGCATTAGCACTCTCATTCTACATCCCCCATCTTTTTTTTATCATAGAAAGATTATTGATTTGAATGTCAGAGGATATACTGATAAGTGAATCTCATTAATTCTTTGACATCTTGTCTATTTGTTATATTGTACAGGATTCAGATTAAATGCTACAGAGACCGGTCCAACTTCAAATCGACCCGATATAAAAATTAGACCAACTCCCTAATCTGTACAATAATCTTGACCTGAGAACGTATCATTGGCGTCATTTATGAAAAACGATTGCAAAGTCCAATCACCATATCCCTACAAACAACATGGGAAATATTCGGGCTCAAATTAGCGCTCCAGTCAGAGATGCCGACCCATGTGGCAACTATCTCTGCAGGTAGCTGTGTGGATGAGCATTTCGACCCTTGTGATGTGCTCTCGTGACACGGATGGACGTCATATCCAAAGTTGTCCAGACTATCTGCTCGCACTTGGACGAGTGCCCAAAGGGGCTCCCTCCACCTCCCAAACTATGACATCCAAGTGGAGGAACAGGAGGAAGAACCACCCTGCCAATAAGATCTATTGGCTTGATGACCTCAAGGCCCAAGCAACCTTGATAGACAAGGCCCCATCAAGCCTAGTGGGTTGTCTAAGTTACGGGACTTGGGAAGATAGCCCTGAGCGATGGAACCCTCGGTGTGACCATCATGATAGAAGGCGCCCGGCACAAGGAAAAATCTCCTGCGGTACCCGACAATCGAGGACCAGAAGACGCCTAGCCTCTTGTATCTCTCTAGACCGCATGAAACTAAGAACTTTCCTCAACATCAAGAGGAACGCGTTCTTCTCACGAATAGAGGAGAAAGTAGAAAAGATTTGGCAACAGGTATTCCGAGGTAGCGTTGATCAGCTCAACTTGAGGTCACCTTTCATTAGGAAGATTCGAACGCAGCCATTGCCCCATAAGTTCAAGATGCCAACCCCGAAACCCTACAATAGAAGCTCGGACCCGATGGACCATTTGGACCACTTCCACACCCTTCTCAACTTCTAAGGCCTCGATGATTTGACCACTTGCCAATACTTCCCCTTGATTCTTAAAAGAGACGCTCATCCCTGGTTCTATGGCCTGCAATCAGACTCCATCCGATCGTTCCAGGAGTTTGTTGATTATTTTCTAACATAGTTCAGCTCCAGTCGAAGGGAGGAGAAGCATGTGTGGCTTCTGAGCCGCCTCCAACAAAAGGACGAAAGCCTGAAATGATTCCTAGGCCGTTTCACCTTCAAAGCCCATAAGGTATCTTAGCTGAAAGATGAGGTAAAATTGAGCACCTTTATAGCAACTCTGCAACTGGGAAACTTCATTAAATATTTCACCCACTAGAACCCTCAGACCTTTCGGGAGATATAAGCCATTACCTGAGCCTACATAGCTGTCAAAGAAGTCAACGAGGTAAGACGATCGGAGTGTGAAAACCAGCCAGCAGAAGGAAGGAGAATGGAGACAACAACCACTTAAGGAAGCATCCACGGGCTGAGTCAGGAGCTCAAAGAGAGTACAGGGCCCTAAACCTGACTCTCTTGAACGACACTCACACTAATATTCTAATACAGATTTACGATGAGAAATTTCTAAAGTAGCCAAAGGTATTGAAGAACCCGAATAGAGGAGACCAGTCAAAATATTACCTATATTATAAGTACGCAAGGCACAACACTGAAGTTTGTCATATACTATAGAAAAAGATCAAATATCTAGTCCAACAGGGACACCTCGCTAGATTCCTGCGAAGACTTGAACAAGCCTTCAACAAAGTAGACGAAGATGAGGTCGAGTAGTCAAGAAACCGAGTGACAGTCGAGATTGTTAACATGGTGAGGACGTGACCAATGAAGAACAACGCCCTGGATCGCCCAGAGATGGTTGCTGGCAACAAGAAGTGAAGGATAGGAATTAGAAATGATTCAGTAGTTTTAATAACAAAAATATGACTCATGTAACAACTTTTCACTCTGATCCCTTGGTTATAACTGCCATCGTGTCGAATGGTACCGTAGACTACCATCTAAAATAAATATTTATTGATAATAAAAGTTTCCAAAATTTACTTTACCTCGATACATACTTTAAATTGAGTTTAAAGAAGAATCAAATGAAATCTACAGAGGAACCACTATACAGGCTAAACAATGAACTTGTACTCATCTAGGGGTGGTCCAATTGGAAGTCACACTGGGGGCTTTCTCGAGGATAGCTACTGGGATGCTCACCTTTTTAGTAGTAGACCTTCTATCCGTTTACAATGCCTTCCTAGGCTAACCCTGCCTGACCATCTTTAGCGTGATGACGTTGATATCACATTTAAAGATGAAATTCCCTACTCTATACATTATAAGAGAAGTCTTCAGTAATCAAATGATTGGCCAGGCATGTTACCTCTCTGAGGTCACTCAGGTGCCTCACGGCCAACCAATTGAAGACCTCAACTTTTGAGATGAGACTATCCTACTACAAGCCCAATCTGGTGATTAAACGGACCGAGTTCCTTTGAACCCAGGCAATCCTAATAAGTGTGTGCGAATTGGGAGTTCCTTGCCGAAACCCCTCAGAGACTAGCTAATAGGCTTCCTCCGGAAAAATTCTAACATATTCACTTGGATTTTCATTTATATGCTAGGGATACCGACCAGAGTGATGGTTCACAAGTTGGACCTAGATCCCGATCATAAAACCATTTGATAAAAGCGAAGAAACTACTCCAACAAGAAACTAGTCGCTATCCGCGAGAAGGTTAAAAAGCTATTTGACGTTGGGCTCATCAAAGAGGTCCGGTATCCAAACTGACCGTCCAACGTGGTCCTCATCAAAAAAAGCTACGGGAAATAGAGAATATATTAACTTCATCGACGTCAACAAAACGTGTCTAAGATCGAAGCAAACTCCAAATAGACAAAGGTGATCCTTGATATGAAGCAGCCTCGGACCGTGAAGGAAGTCCAAAAACTCACTAGGAGGCTCGCGGCACTCTCTCAGTTCTTGGCAAAGTTTGCAGAAACGTACCTACCATTCTTCAAAGTTGTAAGGAGAACGAAGATAACCGATTTCCAATGGACGACCGACTACGAAACTGTCTTCTGAGAGCTAAAGGAGTACCTCACCAACTCTCCTTTTATGATGTCTCTGCAAGAAGGTGAAAAGTTATACTAATATCTGGTGGTGTCCAACACCACATTAAGCTCAATCTTAATTCGATAGCTACCCGATGGGCAACGACAAGTGTATGTCTACAAGGTCTTGACAGACCTGAAGACCGCTACTCACATGCTGAGAGAGTAGCCCTAGTACTCGTTTATTCCGCTCAGAAGTTTCCCCCTTACTTCCAGGCACACAAGAACGTGGTTCTGAACGACTAGCCTCGAAAAGGAATCTCGTAGAGGCCAAACATGTCTGGACGGCTGGTCAAATAAACCATTGAATTGAGTGAGTTTGACGTAGATTTCTGGCTGAGGCTGGCCCTGAAGGGCTAGGCCCAGGTTGACTTCATTGTTGAAATAATAATCCCAACTTTAGACGCCCTCGACCTCATCAGAAACGACGGCCAGTAAAAGGCTCTGACGTGGACTCTGCACATGGATAGTTCCTCAATGCAAGTAGGCAACAGAGCTGGCATGGTTTTGAAAAATCCTGACAAGTTAGAGATAAAGTACTCAATGATCCTCGAAATATTGGCAACCAATATCGTCACTGAGTACGAGGCATTACTCCTTATGCTCCGACTAGCTAGGGAGTGCTTAGCAAAGAATCTGATCGTCTATAACAATTCAGAGTTGGCTGTAAATCATATCCAAGGAAATTTTGAAGCATCAAGCCCTCAACTTTCTAAGTACCTCACCAAAGTACAGAGCCTAACTGCGGCATTCAACAACATGGAGGTGATCCACATCCTGAGGGAAGAAAATGAGAAAGCCGACTGACTAACAAAAGCGGTGTCAACCAGGGACCTAGAATAGTATGCATGGGAGATGCGTGAAGTCCTCGGCACCCCAAGCATAGACGACTCGGAATGTGAAATGCTATTGATAGCCGATGCTGAAAACTGGATGGCCTCGTATAGAAGGTATCTAGCCGATGGCACGCTACCATAGAACCCTGAAGAGCCCAAGCGCATAAAACAGACAGCGAGTTGATACACCATCATGGACGAAAGGATGTACCACCGCGGGTACTCCACCCCATACATGCGGTGCCTCATGCCAAAAGAGGCTGACTACGCACTATGAGAGGTATATCATGGCATCTATGGATCTCACGTTGGGAGGAAGAATCTAGCCTTCAAGATCATACAGTAGGTCTACTATTGGCCCACAAGGAAGCACGACGCTATGGATTTTGTGTGAAAATGTGAAAACTGTCAGATACACGGAATATCCCCCATTAACTGCACACAAAATTCTATACTTTATAGTTGACCTAGCCGTTTGCATAGTGGAGGCTTGATATACTTGAACCCTTCCCTATCGTATCCAGACAAAAAATGTTCGTCAAAGTTGGTATCGACTTCTTCACAAAGTGGGTCGAGGCCTCCCTACTAGCGCGGATCACTAAGCAAAATACAACTGATTTGGCTAGCTAGAATATCATGTCCAGATTTGATGTTTCAGAGGTCATAATAACTCATAATGGAACTCGATTCATCGGAAAGCGGTTTACTAAATACTGCATAAACTTGAGAATAAGGTTGGTTCACACTTCCATCGCCTACTCACAAGCCAACGGATAAGTAGAGATGACCAACTACATGCTGCTGCATTTGTTAATGACAAAACTGGAGGACATTGGGGGATTATAGGTAGACGAGTTGCCATCCGTGCTCTAATCATACAGGACGACGCCTAGGGAACTGACACGCGAGATATCATTCAACCTATACTACAGAACAGAAGCGGTCATCCCAGTGAAAATAGGATTGTCCAACCTTCAGGTCGAATGTTTTGACCTGCTCAACAACTCCCAAAGACATCGAGAGCATCTTGACCTTCTCAACGAAGCCTAAGACACCGCGTGCCTTCAGACAGTGCCTTACCAACAACAAATTACACGGTATTTCAACAAGAATGTGAAAGCCCGCCAATTTGAGATAGGAAACCTAATCCTACAAAATATAGAAGTGACTAGTAAAAATGCCGACTGAAATAAACTCTTACCAAATTGGGAGGGGTCATCCCTCGTCTTGGCAATTCTCTAAAACGAGGCATACAAGCTATGCAACCAGAATAGTAAACTTGTCCCTCGAAGATGGAATGCATCTCATCTCAAAAAGCACTACCAGCAGGTTTACGTAGGGCCTAGGTAAAGTTAGCATACATTATTGAAACTGCTTGTAAAATTCGTCACATTTAATTAATAAAATGATTGTTCATTTATTTGTTCTTGATTAATTGTTCATATAAATATTTGTTTGTCATTCTATATGATTGCATGACCTACGCTACCCCTAAGTCAAGTGAAGTCCTCTTCACCTATCCCTCGAGCTGCCATGAAACAGCCAAAAACATCATCATGTTACCGAGCAGCCCAGATGAGGTTAGATTTTGAAATTGGGTTAAGTTACTGAGTGATCAGATGAGGCAGATTTTAAAACTAGGTCAAGTTATCGAGCAGCCCAGATGATGTCGAATTTTAAAACTCGATCATGTCACCGAGCGATCCACATAAGATCGAACATTGAAAACTTAAGGGGCTTAAACGAGCACACATGCAGAGACCTCCTACCAAAAAAAGGTAGCATCGTCAGCTGATCATGGTTAATGACTTAGACCAAACACGCTAAAGCTACAACGTCCTCCAACAGGACCAAGCGTCGATAGTTATGCAGGGACAACGGCCTAAGACTTCTCTAAAAACCCATTAAAAACAGCAGCGACACCTACTCAACATGTAAAAAAAGACCCAGCATGAATGCGAAAGTATCAGCAGTAGTAATCTAATTGCATTCATTTATGAAAATCAATTTACACAAGTCAGGACTTCAACACACACAAACTACTGCCTATGGCTTTTATGATGGTCCCGAGGCTGGAAGGTTCTTGGTGAAGGTGAAGAAGACTCTGCATACTTTCTGAGACAACCCAACACATTTGTCCAACTTCAAGTGTTGACGTTCCCCAAATGAAAAACGGAGAGCAAAAAGTCTGGGGCAACAACTTCATTACATGCTGATAGAGGCTGATGCCATCCCAGTACTTCCTGTCCAGCACTTATCAGATATTGTCCAAGCTGATGGAGGTCCTGAGCCCCCTCTCAGGTTAGAAGTTCTGATCTCAAAGAAGACCGTATTTCTACTCATACTCCCGAAGGGAATCCTCTAGGGATTGTACCATCACCTTGGTCTCAGACAACATGCGCTTGAGACGGGAGGCCCGCTCTTCCGCAGCTCTAAACTTCTCCATTGCGACGTGAGTCCAAGTTAGGTGGTTGACAGTGGAGGAAAGTTAGCTGGCCAATTCATGCAGTCGCAAGTGGAAAGTTGATTAGTCAAGTAATAACAAAAACAAGGGATGGAACCCATAAGATACTCGGTTGGTACCTCAAGAAAAGATGAACTCTGTGGAATGATCACTAAGTGGAGAAACCCAAACCTCATGAACCTCAGATTCCGAGGGCTCTGAACAGATCACCTCGGTCATCTCCACAGCTCCTTCGGCCACTGCCCCCTTTCAAACTTCAGACATGAGGGGATCGTGACTGAGTGCATCGGCCATCTCCACAACTCTTTCGGCCACTGCTTCCTCTCATTCCTATGATGAAGGGGGCTTAGGATCGAGCATGTTGGCGGCCTCCACAATTCTCTCTACCTCAATCTCCTCCCTGTCTTCGAGTGTAGTGGGCTTTGAGCAAGACACTTCAACGACCACCACAACTGCTCTGGCCTCGGCCTCTTCTCGGACCTCGGGTTCTGAAATTCTAGAGAAAGGTCCCTCAGCACCTCAGCTGCCTCGCCCACTTTGGCAACCTCCCCGACTTGACCCTCTACTATCCAATCCTCATAGGGAGCCTCCTTTGTAAGGTCGGCTAGAAGGTCGGGCGTGAGCTCCTCGTACTGTGATGGAGCAACGGCTCGATTCCCACATGAGGCTAGGGTCAGCGTCGAGATTGGCTCATTCTCCGTACTGACTCCTTGTTCACCCTCAGTAGATCCGATGGCCCCAAGTGCCTGGCTCGATGAATAAGACTAAACGGGGGCAGCCCTCCTCAGAGACTTCTTTGCACTCTCCAACTGCTCTGATCATCATCAGAGAAAGAACCAGATGAAGCATTTGGATGCCCCGTCCAGAGAGTCACAGATATGGAGTAGCCTTTACTTTCTTTTGGGGTTCCTCTTGGGTGCCGATGGCACAGAGGGCACCTCCACCCCCTCCAAGTGGGGTTCATACTTCACCTGCGCTAGGTCTAAACCGACAGTCAACAATTCTTATTCTAGTTAAAAGAGCCAACATTTGTTTGGATGAGGTCAAACACACCTTTACTAAGTCCTCGTGGTCTAACACCTTGGAGAAGAAGGATGCTCGCACCCGGCCCAACTCGTTGGAGAGGTCCCGATCAGAAGGAACCACTTGGAAAAAAATACCAATCCTTTCACCTCTTCGTTGAATCAGGATTCTCCCCGCTCAATACGAAATTCAAACAGGGAGAGATCAAAATCCAATTTGCTCCCTAATGAAATCGAAAGATCACATTTACGGTTGTTGCGTTCAACTCCAAGCCATGGTGGCGTACAAAGACGCACAAGGAGATAAGGTTGCAGAAGGTGTTAGGTTGCAGCCTTGCTACCGGAACATCCAAGGCCACCATAATCCGATACAATTTTGATGCCATCGGATAGCAGAGACCCCCTTTTAGATGGACCTTATATATCGTGATACACCCTTGCGGTGGGGAACAAGCTTTGCCTCCCATACCTAGCAACAAGTGCACCATAGAGTTTGAAATCCTGTATCGAGTGTGTAAAAACTTGACATCGTTAGAGAAGAGGACGGACAGGATGTCAATTACACCGAGCGCCATGAACAATGAAACCTAAAAAGATGAGGAGATTTCAAAGTGAGAAGGGAACAAAGAGGTTTCAAAGCAAAGGAAACGCGAGAAGAATAGAGATTGAACGGCTTAAATAAGTGTCGAGTTATGGACCAAAATGATGCCGTGAAGAGGAATTCAAAGGACGTGCCCTCATGATGGCAGTGACACGTGCCGACACCCCATGGGCTCTATGGTATATCAATCGCATGGCATTAGTAATCATAATTGGCACAATTCCAAGACGGCATGGGTCTAAAAGCCTCCTGTATTTAATATTGCTACTGGTGGCACATGCGTGCGATACAACGCCCATTGGACTAGGAGCACGCATTCGGACAACCGATGACCCCTCAGTAAACATACAAGAAGGTTGAAATTCAAACCTCCCGGTATAAAAGGCTAATGATGGGTTCAATTAGCCCAACCCAGGAAGAGGCCCCATCAACATAAAGAATTGGCTGAACCACACAACATCCTAGTCGACCCAAACGGCCCAAATAGATGGGTGAGTTCATTGTCTCAATCAGAACGGCCCACAATCCACTTCTTGCACATTGAAGAAGCTTACTGTAATTGCTGGCCAGCTAGTATTTCTTATCTATTTGGATAGCTCAGCGGACGATTGTCACCAGGCAGCAAAGATCAAATCACCCACCAACGCTATAAATATCTCTTCATAATAGTAGAGAACGGGGACACAAAATAAGACAAATCACAAAAAAATACTACGAGCGCATTTCTCTTTTTAAAAAATGCTTCCCACTAAGCGCATCGCACTCAATCCCCTTGCATATGTATTAGTACTCTCATTCTGCATCTCCCATATTTCTTTTATCATGAAAAGATTACTGATTTGAATATCAGAGAATATATCAAAAAATGAATCCTACCAATGACATCTTGCCTGTTCATTGTATTGCGCAAGGTTCGTGTTCAAGACTATTGAAATTGATCTCGCTTTAGATCGACTCGACGCAAAGATCTGATCCACAACTCCCTAATACGTATAATAATCTTGATCTAAGGATATAATAAAAGGTAAT